>VZTG01009999.1:4794-29505 GCA_013397845.1 Melanocharis versteri | reverse complement strand
GAGTCATGGAATCTCAGAATCCCGGACTGGTTCGAGCTGGAAAGAACCTTAAAGCCCATCCAGTGCCACTCCCTGCCATGGGCAGGGACACATTCCACCATCCCAGGTTGCTCCAAGCCCCATCCAGCCTGGCCTTGGACACTTCCCGGGACCCAGGGATAGCCACAGCTCCTCTGGGTACCCTGTGCTGTGGCCTCACCACCTTCAAGAATTTCTTCTGTTTATCCCATCTAAACCTACTCTCTATCAATTTGAAGCGATTCGCCCTTGCCCTGTCACTCCATCCATTGTAAATTTTCCCTCTCTGTCTTTCTTGTAGCTCCTTCAGGCACTTGAAGGGGCTTTCAGGTCTCCCCAGAACCTTCTCCAGACTGAACAATTCCAGCTCCTTTTGCCTGTCTCCATAGCAAAGGTGCTCCAGCTCTTGGAACATCCTCCTGGTATTCTCTGGAGTTGCTTCAGCAGCTCCTTGTCCTTCCTGTGCTGATGACCCCAGGCCTGGATGCAGCAGCTGGGGTCTCACCTGCATAGAGTAGAGGGAGAGAATTCCCTCCTTTCACCTGCGGCCCCCACTTCCATGTGTCACTGCTGTCTATGGCGCAGAGTCACAATGGAATTAGATGGAATTAGATGCCCATCTGACCTTCTTTGGATCTGTTTCCCCTGTGGAATTAGTTTTATCTGACAGCAATATAAGGATGTAACCTGCAGGCAATATCCGAGGGCTCCGTTTTGTTTTTATTGAGCTGTGCATTGGGAAATCACCAGGAGCCCTCCAGTGTTGTTCTGCCAGTTCACTTGGGTCAGACATTCCAACAAACCGTACATCCATTGGAAAAATATGTTGTGGATCTGGCCACATGTAGTTGTTAAAGATAATATGGCACCTTGACAGGAGTGTTTTAGCCTGCGGTCCTTGCTAAATCCACAGGGAGATAATTACACTCTCCTACTCCAGGAAACTTTCCCACCCCTAACATTTCTTTATTTCCTCTCATAAACTGTTGTGGGGAGGTGCAGTGGGATGGGAAGGATGGGAATGAGCCTGGCAGATGTGGCACGCAATGTAAGACCCATAAAATGCTGTCAGCCTCCGGTTTGAGGTGAATTATGCACTCCTAAATTTACAGCCTGTGTGCTGAAATATGGAGTGCGTGCATAAAGGGTGGCTCAATCTAGACAAAAAACACCGCATCATCAAGAAATTTCTCTAATAGAAAGTGAGAAAACTCCAGGAGAATCTTTCCCTGGGGGAAAAGTATTAAAAAAAAACCCTCTCGTGGATTACTTTGCTAAAAACCCCAGTAGAAAATAGGGAATTGTCAGGAAAACTGTTAAAAAAGAGACAACCTCTCCTTGATAGGTAAATGAAAAAGAAACAAAAATAATTAATTTTGAACAGGGAAAAATACTTCTTGCCAGGGTTGTTATTAGTAAAGGCTTGGATATGTTCCAAGGTGAAGTTTTTATAGCTGTTAAAATTCATGGAGTGAACAGGCAAAGTGGGAGTTCCTACAGCTCCATGCAGTTCTGTTCATTAACATACAAACTACCCCCAGATTGTTGTTAATTGTCGGGCAAATTTAAATGTTAACTTAAATGTTTCCAGGAAAAGGAGAAGAAAGAAAAAAAAATGGGAAATATTTGACAAGAAATGTTTTACTATTGTAATTAAGAAATATTTTATTTTCCTTCTTCTTATGTGAAAAATGGTGAATTTTATTTAGGAAGTGAAGAATTTCAAGGTCAATTCCTACTGTGAGATGCTACAGCACAGTCTTGTGGGTAAAGCAAAAGAAGAACAAAAATGAATCATAAAGAAATGTTTATTAGGATAATAAATATACAGTAAACACAGCAATAATAAATACATTTTCAAAAGGGCTCCAGGCTCCAGCAGGGAAATATTGCTGCTGGTGGAATATCTGAAGAGAAAAACTGTGGGGGAAAAACAACTTTCTTTTATGTAATAGGAAGGAACTGCAGAGCAGCACCAGGTTTGGCTGCATGGCACAGGAGCTCTTAAGTTACTTTTAAGAGCTCAGACCCTTTTTATATCCCACTGTTAACAATTCTCTGGAGAAACACAGCTTTGTGGAACTAAGGGTAAAATCTTACTAAGAAAATTTCCTCATTTTTATATTACCTGTTTGTTCTGGAGAAAGAACATTTTCGAAGGGAGCCACACCACTTGTTAAAAGGAAGATAAATTAAACGCCTAAAAGTATTTCTGTAAAAGTTCTTTAAGATCCTGTAGAAGGAAATACTTTAAATGTAGAGGATGAAGAACGTGACACAAAATTGTAATGAATTAATTTGTCATAATTGCATGTGAAACATATCCTGGCCTGGTATATAGGCCTGGTGTATATATATGTATATATATATATATATAAAATAAAGTTTCAATGTACGAGAGTCAGTGAAAATACAAATAAAATTCCTGGTTATATTTTCTAGACAGATGTCACATTTTTTGGGCACTCATGATTCGATGATTCTTTGATGAGTACTTACTATTAGAAATAACAAATAGCATGAAAAATTGGAATTTTTATAATATATAAAACAAATTCAACCCCACTAAGAAGCAGAATATGTTATTATCTACTAAAACGTACAACATTTTTTAATCTTACATATATCTACAAACATTTTCTGCTTTCACCTAAATTAGAACCATAAGACTGAATCCAACTCCATGTCTGCAACCATGCTGGGAATGCTGTGAATAACCTCAAAATCTCTTCCCAGCACTCTCTACTGTATAATGGAAAAATTACGTGTAAGAGTTCAGTATATAATATTATAATATATTAAATGTTATTTTCACATCTATAGAACAATACAGAATAATTATACATATAATGTGTGCTAATCCTATTATAAAGAGCCATGAGAATGAGAGAATAAATATTCAACTTCTGTTTTGAGTAAAGAAAGAAACTGAGAAATGTCAAAAGCTGGAACCCTTTTTATTTAACTCATTTTTCTCTGCTTGGTTTTTGCAATTTTTACCGTTTTTAAGGCAGGAATTAGAAAATTTAACAATTACTGATCCTACTAAATCCTGGATATGATACTCCAGAGGCTTGGAATAGTCTTGGTCATTCAGTAATAAATATAAAATTCCTCATGAAAATCCCAGGTGTTTATGCATTGACCTGTCAGGTGCCACTTTTCTTCTCAATGCAGCCCAGATTCAATGGATGTTGAACAATTTGTACTTTCAGCATATTTTATGTCACAATTGGTGATCATGGCTTTAACTGAAAACGTTTGAAATCACCTTGGGCTTCTTTGTCCATAGCAAATTCGACACTTTTAAGGATTTTCAGCCCAGCCCAGAGAAGCTGTGGCTGCCCCTGGATCCCTGGAAGTGCACAAGGCCAGGTTGGACGGGGCTTGGAGCAACCTGGGATAGTGGAAGATGTCCCTGCCCATGGCAGAGGTGGAACTGGATGGGCTTTGAGGTTCCTTCCAACCCAAACCATTCCATGATTCTGTGATCAAGGACGTGGACATATGACTGCCCCCAGCTGTGGATAAACCAGGTAAAATTAAGAGGCAGATGAGATTGTTTTCTCACTTACCTCACTTTTCAGTGGTTTTGATCGTTGCCACTTTCTTTTTCATGCAGAGCATATTGGCTGTGGAGATGAGAGTATTAACTCTTGAAATCATCGTGGAAGTGGAAAAATTATATAGCTGTATTTCCTAACAGAAAATTAATTGGTGGGGACTCTCCTGATCATGTTGGAAATGCAGTTTTATCATGTATATATGAGGGAGGGAGATAGGAAGTGGCAGAAAGGTTAATAGCAAAAAAAAAATTAAAAAATTAATTCAGTCATCTTCCAAACTCCCTTTTGAAAAGATCCTATTTTTATTTGCCTTAGGATATGTTTTTTTTTTCCTAAAGCTTGTAGAGATTTCCATTTCTTGAAAGAAGAAAGGCTGCCTGCAACAGCCTGGAATAATTATCCAACATGAAACAGGCATAAAGAACTTCACATTTGTTTTGTAAAGTTTCTACAAGTACCAAAATAACGAGGGAAAAAATGTTTTAAAAGCTGTTATTCAATACCAGCTACCAGAGCAGAGCAATACAGAGTGTATTAAATAATGCAAGACATTCGCTAAAATAAATCTGGATTGATCAACAGCAGTCAAGAAATACCCTTGGAGCAAAAAGGAACAGCAAGAGAAGAAGAAAAGGTGTCTGATTTAATACAGAAATAATGTTTAGAATTTACAGTGATTGTATAGATGTATTTCAGGGATGGTATTAAATATATGGAACATTAATGGAATACAGTTATATATTGATAAGCTATGAGATAGATAGATATATGAGAAATATATTTTAAAAAGTCATAAAAACTTCAAAGCTGAAAACCCAAATATCCAAATATTTTTCCATACACATCTTATTTAGTCCTAATGTTTTTTACCTTTTTGCATTCAGTTCAGTATCTTCTTGCTCTTCGGCATTCTCAGATGGTTATTTTCCACATAAATTGAATATTTGTTATTCGCCTGAACTCTGGTTATTAATTATCTGATAACAAAGATCTTATCTGAGCCATCCATGACAATTATCTGTGTAGACACAGAGAATATTTTCACCATGACTGTATTATTTAATTCCCAGTATGAGGAAAGTACAGCCACACCCCTTGAAATCATGAATGATGAAGTGAGGCTTATTCCATGAGGATGAAATGTGGTGTGATTCCATGATTAAGACTGGATTTATTGCTAATACAGTATCTAAATAATAGAGGGAGGTGGGGTTTATTTATACAAGATCTGCAGTGCTTCATCCAAGATAAAATCATGTCTGCTAGGCAAAGGTTTCTGTGGGATGAAGTCAGACCTGAATTTCACAGTTGGCCCTTCTCTATTTAATGGGCCAATCCAAAGCCTGAATCCTAATAAATGTGTTTGTTTCTTTAAAGGGAAGGAAGGAGTTGAAATGTAGAGTGGAGTTTTATAGCTTAGACCTATCTGTAAATTAGACCAAGCTGTCTTTTTAATTAAGAGCTCACAAACATGAGCATTCCCTGTAATCCAATCCATAAAGGCTGGAGTCCTATTCCATAGACAACTGGAACAATAGCTGGACAAATCACACAGTAATTGGTGCAGGAAGAATAAAGGCCTGTCCCACACTCCCAGAAGCACAGGCTTTAATCATTCCACTTGCAATAAAATTCCTCTAGGTGGTAACAGCACAGTTCCCTTTTTTCCTAAAGGCCAGAGAGAGAATATCACAGGTTCACTGATAAAAATCCTGCATGGAGAAAAGCCTGGCTCCAGCCTCAGGCACCAGGATTTCACAGGAGTTCAGCTCCACTGCTGGGAGAGGAATCTGTAACAAATTCCTGTGTGGTGGTACAGATCCACCACGACCCCGCACTGCATGTGCATAAATAAACAGGGAATTGAAAATGATATCACTTCTATTCAGCTGTCCCTCATATTTAACTGTAGCAAGGCAGATTTTCATCACAGGCTCAGCACAGCTGCAAGGGGATTAATAAAAAAACTTTCCTGCCCAAGGAAGGTGCCCCTTTCTAGGTCAGCGTTTCTGCTTTGGTTCCAGCCAGAGCCAAGGCATTGTCCTTCTTTAGGTCTTTAGAGGCACCTCCATTGTGTATCCTTAGCTCAGAAAAAAAAAGGGTATTTGGAAGAATTAAAAAAGGTGAAATGTTACTCCTACCCACTCATACCAGGGGCCACTCAGACCTTTGTCCCAGTCCTGTTTCTGGGGTCAGGCAGAATTCACATTTCAGGCAGCAGAATCAACATCTTCAGTAGGCCAAGCAGGATGGAACCCACCCCAGGGAGACTCCACGAATCCATCAGGATTCCCACTTCAATATTTCCTCACTTTGTGCAATTTCCAATGACATTAAGGAATACGTTACCTAAAGAAATGTAAATTATTTGCAGACAATATTTGCTTTGTTCTGTTTGGGTTTAGGGAGGTGGGTATCAAAAAGGACCTTTATTTTTGTGATGTGAGACTATGCCATGGTCACATCCAGGTATCTAATATACCTAACGTGTTGAATGAGGTGAATGGTAATTTGGGATGTCGTGGAGAATGTAGGACTACAATGGGAATACAAAACATATCTTTGTCTAAGTAATGCACAGTATTTCTAAAATCCTTAAATTACAGTGCATTTTTTATTTTATAGCTTGAGTTTCACCCAGCAAGGTGTGGTAAAAACTTCCACCTCAACAACAGAGAGGAAAACTGTCACATGCAGTTGATTTTTCAGGTCAGGAATATAGAGAGCAATTCCTGATTTTGATCATATTTTTCTCTCCTGATGAGGTTCTGGAGCCTATTTTTCTATTTCTGGTTCTTTCCCACATGATGAAAGACCTGATCTTGTTGCTTCACTCTTTTGATTCCAAGGCAAAAAGATAAATAAGTGACTTTTATGTATATTAATTAGTAGAGCAAAATGGAACTGTAATCAGATGGAGTTTCCAGTCGGTCTGTGGGATAACAATTAGCATGTTTGGAACCTTATTCTGATCCTGTTTTGTGTCTCAAATGACATCTAAAGTCTCTTCTCTCTTTTGCAAGCAGTGTGTTGTGAATAAAAGGATAAAATAAACTCTTACAGGCTATTTCTCTCATACGTATGTTGATGGATTGAAATGTGGTCCTGTTCCTCTGATTCCTGCACTTTTTCCAGCCTTTCTGACTACAGTCCTGAATACCACACTAGAAGTTGAAGGAAAAAGAACCAGGAATAGAAGCACTCAAGCAGAAGGGCACAAATAACTCATTGCGTGAGAAGTGCATATCCAGACTCTGGGACAGCCAAACTGAGGATTACCTGGTACCAGAGCAATGGATATTTTTCCAGTTTCTGTATTCTAGGGTCAAAAGAAGAGTTGGAAATGCATCAAAATGTAGAAATTCTCTGAAAACAGACAGACACGGGCATGTTTTCCACATGAACACAGGGTTTCCACAGGGGCATGGGGTTTTCTTTGCACATGCTCAATCTGAGCATGACATGTGGAGTTACAAGTGAAGAAAGCTGAGAAAATCATTTCAACTAATTTGAATGACTTAAAAATTTCGAAGAAAGCAATTTGCAAAGCTGGGTAAAACAGTCTAGAAAATGTATCTGTGGAATAGGTTTCTCTATGCCCATCCTACAGAGAGATTGTTTTAACATGGGCATGCTGTAGTGGGTGTGGTTGTGCTCATTCAAGGTTGGACTTGGTGGTCTTGGAGGTCTTTTCCCATCTCAGTTCAGATTGGAAAACCTTAGAATTTTAGAGCTCTGCTGAAGAACTGATTTAGACTTCAGAACTGGACCCATAGGCAGAGCAGTTCTATGCAATAATAAGCCCGAAATGGTTTTATTTCTCAGGACAACAACTGGTGTAATATTTTCCTACAGATATTAACATATATTCCTAAAGAATGAATCTAATTTCCTTGTAGCAAGCAAAGAAAAGCTCCGTGGCAATAAAGTTGCCCCTTCCTTGTTTTTCCCTGCTCCAGAGCTCTGGCTTGGCACTGGTTTGACCCTGGTGCACACACAGCCGTGGCCTTGGGAAAGCTCCAACATTCACACCTGGATTTGCCGAGTTACTGCAGGAAAAGGCACTCTTTGATCTCCTTCACTGTCTTTGAAGGAATTACAGCGATTATATCCTGCCTGGTGGTCATGTACCAGGGAAAAGCAGAGGCCTGAGAGGAGGCTTAACTTGCTACCACCTGGAAAGTTAAAAGTCTCCAAGGCTTACAAGTTTAATATCTCAAAAGGGTTAAAACCAAGCTGTGACAATTCAATCAAGACTAGAAAAGACTGTGAAGGTACCATAGAAGCAATATTCTCTTCTCTTTTAAGGTAACTAAATATAAAAAAACATAAATGAACAACAAATCCATGATCTCTAAATTAATATAAGGGCAGCTATTAGCTTTGAAAAAAATTAATAATATACCTTTAATTACAAAATTAATTTACCTTGAAATTATGCTCAAGAAAGTACTGTTTGTAGTTTGTCCCCAGGGAAGTGGGCTTCTGGAAAATTAGTATTTCTATATTTTATAATGTTCTAGACATTCTTAACATAAAACTATTAAGGTATTTTCTATGTTGAGAATATTGTTTTGACCAGCTCTGTGTCTTTTTCAATCCTGTGTTCTCTCTCACCTCCCATACCCTTTTGCCTGTCATACATTGCAGAACCACATTCCTAAAAAAGAGATATTCTTAAACATTATCTTTCATTACCACAAACACAAAATTGAAGAAAACCAGAGGAATATTGTTAGGTTATTCAAGATTATTCAGGATTATTCAAGAGCCAAAGATTGCCCCACTTCAATTTTTAACTCTGTATTTTGTCCAGTAAAACTCTGGCAAAGAATTTCAATAGACATGAGGCATTTGCAGAGGATTTTCAAAGTTCCCTTAGGAACCATGCTATCCTCTGCACTAAATATTCCAAGTTACATTTAGGTACCAGCTGTCGGAAAGACCCAAGAAAAAATATAATAGTGATGGAAAGGATGTTTAACTCCTTCAAGGTACTGAATGTGCCTGACTCTCACAGCCAGAGCTCTTTGCACACTGATATTTTGGAGGACTTTTGGTTTTTCATACAGCTCAGAAAGATCTAATTTAAGGGAGAAATCTAGATTTAAAAAAATCCAAATATATTATTACACTGAGACTAGGTTGAAAGAGACTCTGGCTGCCTGAATGCTTTGTGACAGCCTTTTTGTACATTTTCACTTATGTGTCCAAGTATTTTAATGTATAGAGCAATGTGGGTAAAGCACAGTATTGTCATCTTACCCCCACAAAATTTAATTCCAGATAGTTGGGTGGTGACATATTGTTAATTAAATATTGATTTGTTGGAGGATGAACTGAGCCATCAGTATTTTCCCTCCTAATTAGAATAATGACTGCTCCACATGCCAACAGTTATGAATCTCCCTGAAATAACTGTGCAAGTGGAAATGTAGGAAAGCCTTAAATAATGCAGCATATTGCACCTCAATTATGATTAATAAATTAGCTGTAGTGTGGTAGCTGCACTATTTAAATAGACTGTCCACATTTCCCCTGCTGAGAGTACAGATCCAGTGTTTGATAGTTTGCATTTATCCTGGAGTTCTGTGTACAGTTTGTCAGGACTAAATAGGCTCAGCATTGTGAAAAAAGCCCAGTTGCACATTCCTCAATGCTATCAATATTGTTCTTAGTGATTCCACAAGCAAAGCATGCCGTGAACTGCTAAAGGAAGCCGCTCTTTCACTCAGGGCCAGGAGATCATTCATGGAATATTAAATACTTCAGTAGCTGAACTTTTTTTTAATAATTAATTTTTGTGGTGCTTATGCCCCATGGATGAAGAAGGGGCTTCTATTTCCATTGCAATCAGTTTCTCACTTTTTAATCAACATTAATTTAATGTTAGAATCTGATTTTCTGTGTCATGCTAATTTCTCCTGGCTGGTCTCTGATTAGTGAGTTTAATGTGCAACCATTCTCCCCCATCTCCAAGTTCAATTTCTCCTCAGAAAATGTCTGCTTTCTTCAGCTTTCATCTTGAACAGCACAGGATCCTTTTCCCCAGCCAAAGCCATGTCAGCACATCTTCCTTATCTCCCTCAAAATATTCCTCATATTCCTCTTGGTCTTTTTCGAAGTTAATATTTCCTCGCTGCTCCAAAATAGAATCCTAGGATTGTTCAAGTTGGAAAAACCCTCTGAGATCATCTAGTCCAACCATCCTCCGACACTGCCAAGGCCACCACTGACCCATGTCCCCAAAAGCCACATCGACATGGCTTTAAATCCCACCAGGGATGAGGACTCCAACACCTCCCTGGGCAGCTGCGCCGATGTCTGACCGCTCTTTCAGTAAAGAGATTCCTCCTGATGTCCAACCTGAGCCTCTCCTGGCACAGCTTGAGGCCGTTCCCTCTCATCCTGTCCCTGTTCCCTGGGAGCAGAGCCCGCCCCCTCCTGGCTGCCCCCTCCTGTCAGGGAGTTGTGCAGAGCCAGAAGGTTCCCCCTGAGCCTCCTTTTCTCCAGGCTGAGCCCCTTTCCCAGCTCCCTCAGCCACTCCTGGTGCTCCAGCCCCTTCCCCAGCTCCATTCCCTTCCCTGGACACACTCCAGCCCCTCAGTGTCTGTCTCATCCTTAGGGCCACAAAACTGACCTCAGGTTATTCTTTCATCTTTACAAGCCTCGCCATAATAAGTCAGTGCACCTTAAACGTGATTAAGACCATGAAATGAGCAATAACATTTTTTACTATCTTATCAGAGAAAGAAGTAAACCAAAAACGACCATAATATTTGAAGATGGGCTGAGAAACTTGGTAACAGGGGCCTATAAAATGACAAGGAACACGCAGTTTTTAGTTCACCAAAAGGTCACCCACAGGGCATCTCTGAGCCTTCATTTATCCCTTCATTTCGTCTTCGAGAATGTTTCACACAAATTTCCATATAGGAACAGACTCTTCAAGTTGCCTCTTCAAAGTTTTTATAGGGGAAACAATTTGATTCAGTATTTCAGTGTCACTGTTTAATCAGCTATTAATGGATGCAGAGAATATTTGATGTGCTTTCTTCTTTGTAGATTGTGGATTTCTACTAAGTCAACTGAACTTCATCTTCAGAGAAATGGAATATTCTTTGCATATCATTTATTGCAAGGGATTACATTACAAGGAGGTGGAAGTGCAAACGGAATTTTGGTGGTTTTGTATTAATAAAGAGATGCTAATTCCTCTGCTTTAAGCGGATTACCGTCAGCATTCCAAGAGCTGGGAACACGTTGCTTTTAAGGACATAGATAAGCTGGGCAGAGACAAGGCACACTTGTTCACCATGAAATTATCCTGAATTTTGGGAGGTCCCATTTGTTAAGAGTTTTTATGTTGACTTTCATGGAATCCTAGACTGGGTTGGGCTGGAAGGGACCTTAAATCCCATCCAGTGCCATCTCCTGCCAGGGGCAGGGACACCTTCCACTGTCCCAGGTTGCTCCAAGCCCCGTCCAACCTGGCCTGGGACACTTCCAGGGATCCAGGGGCAGCCACAGCTTCTCTTATGGGTAGATTTGAGTGGGATTTGTTTTTTTAAAATCCTTTTACACTTTCACAGTTGAATTCCTTTATAACTCCACGAGTCCATATGAAGACGTTGGAATGAGCAGGAAGATAAACACCACTAACCAACCCCTTGGGACAGACAAAGAAAATTTAAAACTGAATTCATGCTGTTTACTTATATTGCTGCAGATTAAAGACTGATGGCCATCTTTAGATTTTTAAGTGCTGTCTTTTACACAGATCTGAAATATGGTAGTTTCCATTTTATTTTAATGTGTTTCAATCTCCTTTCTTGGAGTGGAATTTAATTTGGTTTTTTATCAAGTTTTCTTATCTTACCTAGGGTATTTTTTTACACAACATGTTTTGGTTTTTTTTTTGTTATAAGTTACTATAGCAACTTGGAAAAATTAAACATGAGAAATCTGTGGAGGCTTCGGGCTATCTAATTTTTATGTTCTTGTGATTTTTCCAGCAGAAAGAGAAGTTCTGCTAGATCTAAATATAGCTCAAAAAAGTCAATTGTACAGGAATCACTTATTATAGAGGATGAATCCATGCAAATTAAGAACAAATTGCATATACTAAAAAGCAGAGTATAGAGAAAGGCTGTAGAAGGAGGTGAATGAAAGAGTTAAAAAGGCAGCTCAAAGACACAAGTTCTTTCTCCCATAGGAAATTCACTTCCAAAACTTCGAGTAAAAACTATTTAATATTTAACGCCTTTTTTGTTTTGATGGGTTATTTTTCACTAAACAGCTTTTGGTTATGTCTTACCTGGATTTTTTCAGCAGGAAATGTCAAGGCGTGGTAAAATCAAAGAGCTAAAAATCTCCACGGATTCCCTGGACAATGCTCTCAGGCCCAGGGTGGGATTGTTGGGGTGTCTGTGCAGGGCCAGGGGTTGGACTTGATCCTTGTGGGTCCCTTTCAATTTAGGATATTCCATGATTCTATGCTTTAAACCTATACAAATGTGATATATGGTCAACAGGTCCTGTGAGTTTACTGCTTTTGGTAAAAGTCTGGATGGAGAACAAATATAGAGGTTGCTCCTTTCAATATTGTCACTGATGACACAAATTCAAAACAAATGTTTACTTGCAACTTGTTAATTTGATCATTTTGGAAACAGAAGTGGAAATAAGTAGCTATTTTATGAATTTCATTGCAGATCAAAATCTTTATTCTTCAGAGCATCTCTAGGTAAGTTTCTTCAAACACAGAGGCACCAAATTCATTACAGAAATATTGAATTTCCCTGTATTCTTGCATTAAGTATGCACACCATTATCTGAAGTTTATCTACAGAATACGACAAAAAAGACTTTTTTCCTCCCTTTTCACCAGCACAGGGCTTGGTGTCACCCTGGTGACAGAATCTGAGCAGCTCAGTGCCGAACCAGGTTCAATCTCTAGTTTCTCTTGAAGTTGCTCACCTTTCCACTTCTCTTCTCCGTGGGTTTCTCTAAATAAACTTCTCTCTCCTACTGTTCAACAACTTCTTTGTTCTTACTAAAAATCATTAATATGAATTTAGTTAACCTAGAATGAGCCAGCAGTGAGGGATGTGAGGGTTTCGTGCACTGATAGTGCCTGTGGAGGTCTAAATAATAGATGGGGCTGTCACTCTCCTGACAATAAACTCAGGAAACTCCAGTGTTTTATGGGAAAATTCACGTTTAGTTACACACTGGATAATTTCATAATTTCAGCCTGGCTCTTGAGGAACCACACAGATATTTCACTTCATCTGTTTATTGTCCAACAGCTTCTGGCTTGTTCCCAGCAATGAAGGAAGAAAAATCTCTGAGGGAATAAAAATACAGAAATCACAGAACCTGCTAGGTTGGGAGGGACCCGCAAGGATCGTTGAGTCCAAATCTTGGCCCTGCACAGAACATCCCCAAGAATCACATAAAAAGTCTTATATTTTCCAGTTTGGAATAAATTCAAATCCGTTCCACTCACAACTATTTGCATAAAATAAGTTCACAGCAATCTTCCCAATGTCATTCCATATTCTGCTTTAGGTGTGTAGGGAACAGTCTCGAGTCTTCCATAAACCATAATAATGGTATTTATGATTTCCCACTGACTCCATAAGCAATTCACATCTCCAGGAAAGATTTAACCCTGAGACTTGGCAGTGGAAGTCCTCCTTACTTAATCTTTATGATCAACATCAATTTTGCTGTTTGGCATAAGAAGCGAGACTTGTGATCAAAAAAGGAGGATTTTCCTCCACTTCAGCCCATATATTTGTAACTAACCACAGCCAGGGGAGTATTTCCAGATGACCTCCGTGTTCCTGAGAATCCTCTGCTACACAATGTTATGAAACACTCAATGCTAGGAAAACCAAGCAATTTATTTTGTTGTGAGACACAATGCATTAGGTAAATGTTAGGCACTGAAAAGCAAACACATTCCCATACGAAAATAAAGAAAAAACATAGATATACTCCAACTAGAAGTCTCATTATCTGCTGATTGGTGACTCGGGCAAAAGTTACCATTCCAGCCTGCTGCCCGTGTCACACCCAACAAAAACTTGGCATTTGTCTTTCTTGGGATGGATTTTTCTGCAAACCCATGTTTCATGTACTTATAAAACAAGTCTGAAAATCAATAATGAAACGGGGAGAAATCTTAACCCTGCTCATACCAAAGATGTTTCTTTTTTTCCCTCCACTTTTTTTGTTCATTTTGTTTTGCTTTTAATTTAAAACTGGTTATTTTTCCAAGATGCTGTTACCTAGGATATGTCTTGCCCAATTTCTATTGGGCATCTAAACCTTTCATATGAGGAATGAAGCTCTTTTCTGATGCCTTTAACTTTATTGTTTCATAAAAATTATCCTCCAGCAGTACCACAATCTTAGAACTTTGACTTGTATTTGCACTGGATTTTTATTTGTCTTCTCACTATTGTACCAACCTCACACTTATTAACTTGGCTGGTTCTCCTTTTCTACTTCCAAGAAGCCATAAAACCCTGCATAATTGGCACTAGAATTCCAAGGTATACCAAGCTCAATGCAAAAAAGCAAATTTAAAGCTACATTTTCAGGCTGTGCTGGACCCCACCAGAAAAATTGCAGCAAAAGAAGGGAAAAATGAGTTCTATGCAGAAGACACATAAAAATTTTCAGTTTTCTACAGAAAAAAGGCTTTGTTGACCCACAAAATTATATGTCCTAGTATTAATACGTGACTGACCCACCAAACACTGATTATGAAGCCCCACTTTTTGTTATCATGAGTATCAGGTTTACAGTGGGGTGAGGAAAACCTTTAACTCAATAGACTTTTAAAAATAAATAAATTTTAACTTTATCATTTTCTTCCTGGAAATATCATTCATTTTATTGAATAATATTGTTATTGATTTTTTTTTTTTAGTCTAACATTCCTTAGACTGCAAATGTCAAGGCAATGTTATAGGGGGAGATGCCTTTCTGAGCATTGAAAATAAGAATCAGACTGAATTCTTTGAAAAATGGTGTTGCTGGAATATTTCCTTAAATTTGGCTGGAATTATATGCAAAAAACATTTTATAAGGAAAAAAAAGAGCAACACCCATTGATTTTTATTGTTAAAGATTATAGCACTTGGTGAACCTCATGAGGGCCACTTACAGATGCAAGTCAAGAAACTCAACCGGCAGAAATCAAATATTTTGTTGGGAAAATAAAAGAGAAGACTGCTGCTGTGTGAGGAAAATAAACCTTACCAATATGAGAAAAAAACAACCTTGATCTTCGTTTTAAAGGACTTGTTTGTACACAAAATGCACAAACAGAAAATTGTTCATTTAAATGTTTCTCTTTTTCAGCCGCGCGGGTTTTAACAGAAATCTGTAACAGGAAATTGAAATAATTATTTTGCTCTTGTATTGCAGCCCCAATTGCAGGCATTTCTTATATTCCAGACATTTCCTTGGAAGCAGTACAGATCCCAGTATATAAATACAATCTGCAATCAGGGTACTGTACCATCCTAGGCCTGGAATTAACCCTGCTGAGGCGCCTGGCATTGAGCTGCTGAGGGAAAGGAGAGCTGGGTTCTGTGTTTGGTTTCAATCCCAGAAAAAAGAGATTTTGGGGGAAAAGGCTGGCCAGAAGTGTCCGTGTGCAGCACAGGGGAGCTTCAGCACATCCCCCAGCATGAGGGGAGCTTCGCAGAGGCTGGGAAGGCTGAAGGAAAAAGCCCAAGGGGAAGACTTCCAAGGACACAGAAGGGCAACCTCTGCTCTTTTCTGCTTTGAAGAGGAGAAAATTCTCATGGAAAGAAGCTATCAACCCTCAGAAGGGTAAAACTTGTTCCTATGTGCTTTTCATGGAATCGATACGTGAGTGTTTAACATCGGGAGAGTAACTCCAGATGCCTTTGTTCTTCATGGGGAAAAGGTGGGAGGGAATTATCTTCCAGCTGAGGAATATCAGGCTGACCTCAAGCAGATGCCAAGGGGAAATAACATGGAACAAGGTTTTCTACCACCACAACCATCATGTTAAAAACCTGTGGCTCTGGAGAATCCCTGCGTGGGAGAGGTGCCTGCAGTTTACACCATTTCCCCAAAGCCCACTGAGTCACACCACATTTACCTTTTGTTATGCTAGACTATGGACAGAAAGAAAAATGTGACTTTTATTTCTTCTTTTTTCCCTCTTCTGGACAGCTCATGTTGTCCAAGGATCACTGGCAGGGCATTTCCCAAAGTGACATTCCTTCTCTATTCTTCCTATCCTGCTGGGAAGCTGTTACTTTGGCTGCTGAGCTGCACAGGACACTGCCCAGAGGAAATCTGTCTCTTTCAGAAACAGAACAGGTTAACAGACAAAACCCAGCCCCTCTGTGTGCAGTGGTGGCTGCTGAGGAGGTGGAAGCCTCTCCCAAGTTTTACAGGAATATTCTTCACTAGAACTTTAACCTTGTATAATTGAGTTTCAGAGCAACCCCTCCTCTCGCTCTGAGGTTCAGCCAAGCCTCAAATGTTTTCACTTTGTCCTGTTGGAACACCTGAAGCCCATTAATCACCACTGTCTGATCAAGGTAATTATTAATGGATGTCCCAGGCAGCAGTGACCCACCTGAATTTTAGGGTCACACATTTTCTTCAAGATATGGTTGCTGCTGTATTACAAAGGGTAGCTCATTTTGAATTAAAAATTTATAGTAAGAAACCTCTTCCTCCTTGTACAAGGGCCATATAGCAAGGCATAATTACAATTTACTTTGCCTTTTGCCTTCTTTTTTCTAGTTAGTGCTCTGAAACCATCTATAAAACCACACCCAGCTGAATTTGGCAAAGAGAGTGGTTTTCTGTAAATAATATTAAATATTGAGGCTATATTATTAAGTGCTCATAAGTAGAACAACATTTATTTGAAACTTTTCACTGCTGCTTACAAAATGAAATTATGTCCAAGACAAGCCAGCTTGGAAATAAAACTTGGAATTTTCCTGGAATAGCCGTGTAAAAGTCAGGTGTCTGCACAACAATAGGTCATGATTCAGTCTGTTGATGATACTGCTATTAATTTTCCTTCATTTCGTTTTTCTAATCAAGTATTAGCTTTTTAAAATTATATTATTATTGGAAAGTACTTCAGTTATTGCTGTTGCTGTTATTATGCATCATGTTTTCATTGAAATTGTGAGAACATCTTTATTTCAGAGAAGGGCTGCTACATGTGCACTTTGTCAGCCCCTAAATCATCCATTCAAAGTCGGGAATTGTTGATATCACCACAGGCACATAAACCTGTTTTTTCAAAGGATATAGAAATTATAAAATCAGGATGCTTGTCTGGTACACATAGGGACCATGAATGCATGTTTATTTTCATGTCCCAGAGAGGAAATTTGATATCCTAAGGAAAGAGAGTCAATAGGTACAAAGCAGATTATTCCTCCTAAATGTGGTATACAGACCCCAAAGAGCCTGTAAGCCCATGTCTATCCTAAATCCCAACAAAACAAATATACAAACTAACAAAAATCCCCCCTGGACACAGCTGCTGCTCCTGAAACATGGTCAGATGAGTCACAGTGCTACAGCATTAATATCAATTTGTTCTGAGAAGGCAGAGAAATGATTTTACTAATTTACAGTTTAAAATCATTTCAGCTTTAGCCCTTCCTGAAGCATTCTGCACCTCAGACAAAATCCATCCTTCCTACATGGTTAACTGGGAGTAACTCCCTTTTACCCCTTCTCGTTGTGGGTGTGTTAATGTGACATTTGCTGCTCCCCAGAAGGATGAAGTTACATGCAATAAGGTTTTATGAAATTCAATTAATGATGTTAATGCTGATAGATAAATATCTATATAGATAGATATTTTAGTGCTAGGGCTCCATGGCTCTGTCGTGGTTGTAACTAAAGAATGTCTGTTTACCCCTCCTCGTGTGCTGAGAACTGAAATAATTCCTCTGGCAAATGGCAGGGACAGAAATGTCATTATGAGCTGCAGCTGCAATTATGGGATCACAGAATGCCCTGAGCTGGAAGGGATCATGAAGTCCAACTCCTGCCCCTGCACAGACACCCCAACATGCCTCCCTGTGCCTGGGACTGCTCCCAAAATACCCCAGCACTGCCATAACCAACTTCCAGCTGTAGGGAAGCTGGGTCCCCACATCCCTGGGCTTGGGCCAGTGTGTGAACGTGGAAACAGAGCCCCGTTCAACGGGAATGAGCTGCAGTTTATTTGTGGCAATAAATCCCAGGACACAGCGGAGGCAGCGCTCAGCACAGGGTTGAAATGGAGTGAGGAGAAGCTGGAGGGCTCTGATTAATTGGGATCCAGCTCTCTGTGGTGGGAGGAAAACCACGCTGCCACACCTGATTGCAGGAAGGAAGGGGGAGCTGATTAGGTTTATTAAACACTGACTCATTCAGGTGATGAATACAATTAAATGACATTATTATTCTGCCAGATTTTTGTTTGAGCTGCATCAAAGCCCAAAATAAGCTCTGTGTCACACTAAAGTATTGATGCTGGCCCAAAAAATGAGTAAAATATTAGTGTTTAACAATTCATGGGAAAAATACGTGAATCAGACAAAAGGGATGAACTCATCTCACTAATGTTTTATTATTTTGCTTGATCTAAGGAGAGTTTGTAATGATGAGGCTTCTAAAGCTGGACTGTGACATCATTAAGTGTCTCAAGTATGAAATCTTTGGCTTCAGCCCTGGCACTCTGATATTTGAACATATTGAATTCAGGACATAAATAGTGCAATGCTGATAGATCAATAGCTTCTGCCCAAAGGAAAACCAGGAAAACCTACAAAATCTCTAAATAAATATGTGTTTAAAGCAGCTAAAATACATTCTATAGAAATGGCATTCTATTTTAATAAAATCTAAATATTTAATTCTTAGATTTATTTTACTTATTTAGCAGGAATTGAATTATACCAACACAGCTGTATTTTTTAGATTAAAATTTAACATGTCATTATTTGATAAGAATAAAATTAGAATTCTGTGTATTTTTATCAAAATTGCTACCTGTGTTTGCAAAATGTGTTCTGTCAAAACTGTCATATTTCCTCACGAGGCTGCTTGGAGAAGTGTCTCCATCAAGAGAAAATGACTTGCTGTAATATTTTAATCTACAATTATATACAGCACATATTTAAAATTAATGTTTCCTTCTGTCTGGTTTTCGTGTTTAGTCTCACATCTCATTTTAAGGTGTAAATATTTTATAGGGTAAGTATTTTTAAGTGACAGTTGTAGTCATTATAAGAACTGCTGGTTCTCTGGGGTTTTCTGTTGCCACGGAATTTGTTGTTGATAAAATCACGAAATCATGGGATGATTTGGGTTGGAAGGAACCTTAAAGCCCATCCAGTGCCACCCCCTGCCATGGGCAGGGACACCTTCCACTATCCCAGGTTGCTCCAAGCCCCATCCAGCCTGGCCTGGGACACTTCCAGGGATCCAGGGGCAGCCACAGCTTCTCTGGGCACCCTGTGCCAGGGCGTTCCCACGCGCCCAGGGAAGAATTCCCTCCCAATATCCCATCTAAATCTTCCCTCTTTCAGCTTACCACTATTGTATTATATTGAAATGGGTGAAAACACTAAGAATATTTATTTTCAGCATTTTCTCTTTTGTCTTGTTAATGCACTTAATTTCTAACCTGGAAAAATTCCATCTCCAGTGGTTTAAACTTTGTGGTCAGATCAGTTTTGGATACTGGTTTTGACCAAAATATGAATTAATTATATATTAATTCGTATTATATCCAAGTAGGGTGGAATGCAGCATTCATCCTGGAGGAATGAGGCTTGCAAGGGCACAGCTTTCCATCTTTTCCAGAACAGCAGCAGGGAAAACTGTTCTTGGTGACTCCTTTCCTAGAGGTTGAATGCCAGTAACAAGAGATTTTCCTTGGTTCTGATGCGGAAAAGATGCACAACAATGGTTTGACATTTAAAGACTTAATTTACTATTAGCAGCAGCATGAATGATTAAGACCTCTGCAACAGGGAGAACTTAAACCTTCAGCCTTCCCCCCCTACAAAATTATCTTTGCTGTTGCTTTCCATGCGTGGCTGATCCTCATCTGTGTAACTCCAAAACCCGGAGCCGAATCTCGGCACAAGCAGATGGGTGGCATTTCCAGCACCGCGGAACCTGCAGAAGTTCAACACCATTTCCCAAATTGTTATGCTGCAAAACATGCCCATCAGCTCAGCTGACCTTTCAGTCTTACTTTGCGCTCATTTTAGGACTAATTATTCCATTTCTTGTGTTTGTGAGCTGTGTTCTGCACCGAGGATGTGCAGGCATGGTCCCTGCTTTCCTCACCTGCCAAACCACCTCCCCTGCTCTGGCCAACAGAAAACACAGCACTGCTCCTGCTCGTTGCACTCAGCAAAGTAAAACTACAGGCTTTTATTAAATGTCACTGCTGAAACACAATTTAATTCATGGTTTTCATGGACTACTGTGAAATGAGCCCCTAAAAACATCTCTGCAGTAATATCTGCTTTCAAATGCAAAGCAAATTGCGAGCACAGACATGGTGATGTCAATGATATCACAGGGTTTGACACTTCTTACAAAGCTTGAGAAAATTTGGATCTGTTAAAGGATGTTATTTAATCAAGGTAAGGTTTAAAACTTCAAATAATAACGGTGAACTGAGACAGCAAAAGAAACAGTTATTGTAGCAGTTATGCTATCTTGTTATGAATAATTATTAAATTATTTGTGAAAAACAACTACACCTGGATTAATATCCTGCATATTAAAGAAATAGTTTCTGTCTAAAACCAGAGAAAAGGAATAAAAAAATCACATATTCCTCTAAGATTAATGACATTGCAGTGTCTGTTGTGCCTGAAATGCAGAGTTTGCACCTGCCTGCGGATTATTCTTCAGGGAAAAAAAAAAGATTATTTTAAGTTTTGGTGCAGGGCAGAAGGTGGCCCAGTGCCTGAGCCTGATGTTTCCCTGTGTGGATGTGCCAAACCGAGGCTTTGTCTGTTCAGCTGGAGCGGTTGAGCTTGGCAAGTGACACTTCTCCCTCACCCTCTTTCCCTCTACTTCAAAAAGTATAGATCCTGCTTTGAATTTCCCAAATCTGAAGAGCCTCCCAGCCATATTTTAATCTTTCCCAGCGAGCTGCCTGTGCTGAGGAGTCCAGCAGCGTGCCCCGAGCTGGCTGATGTGCAGCAATCAATACTGAAGTGGCATCAGAAATCTCATTAGTGAGGGGCTTTCTCTCTCCTTTTGCAGAAGCAAAAGAAATCATCTGATCTTTTCTCCTGATTCTTCAAGTGCACGGATAATGATCAAAATAGTTATTAGGGATGTAAGTGTTTGGCTTCCCTTTAAAAGATGGGGAGATGCTGCAGCGACCTCACGGAACATCAAAAGCAGGAGCGGAACTACAGAAGTGCCGCTGGATCACAGCAAAGCTCTGCCTTCTCTTTCCTTCTGGAGGATAAAACTGAGAAAATACTTTGATTTGTTGCTTTTGCTCTATTGTTCTTCACTGACAGCAGAGTATTTTGTTTCAGCAATCGTTGGGTTTTGTTATTAGGAAAACAAGGCACGTGGCTGACATATTTCTGTATTGTTTCCCATTAATGCAGGCTAAATCATTTAGCATGGCTGCATAACTTTGGGAAGGATGAAAGAAAATGAACAACAATCTATTGATCACTATAATCTCTTCCTCTCCATTTTTGTCCTCATTATTTTCCCCCAATTATCTATTCAGTCCTTCTGTTGCATTGCTACTTAGATTAATAAAATAAAAAAATCCTATGCAAATACTAGAATTTCTTAAGGCTTTATAAAGAGGAGGCTATAAACATATATATTTTTCTATATTATGTATTTTTCAAACTAGCAACATCTTTACTTGCACTTGATTGACTTTAGAATTCATAAATGTGTCTCCTGCTGACCTTAAAGTTCTTTTAGAATAAGCATAGAGAGCAAAGTGCAAGTGAAACAGTTTTAAATGCATAAAGATTTTCATGGAATCCCAGAATCCCAGAATGGTTTGGGTTTAAAGGAACCTCAAAGCCCATCTAGTTCCACCCCCTGCCAAGGGCAGGGACACCTTCCACTGTCCCAGGTTGCTTCAAGCCCCATCCAACCTGGCCTTGGACAATTCCAGGGAAGGGGTTACACTCCCAGGGATGGGGTTACACTCCCAGGGATTATATCCTGTAGAATGCAAGTTGAGAAGGAACAAGGCAAATGTTTTGGCAGCACATCTTCCCCCCACGCCTCTCCCCAAGCCCCGGTTGAAAAGTGAACATAACATTAAAATATTATTTAATGCTGGGCTCTGTTTGTTTTGTTCAAAACTGTAAAAAAAGAGGTTTCAACAGTGAGTTAAACAACTGTGTTGTCCTTGTTTGCAGTTTCACAACCTAAAAGTGACTGGAGACATTGTAAATCGGACAAAAATAATCTGATTCTTGCTGAACCCTGAGGTGCATTTCTACAATTGGGTTAAAATTCAAGAAAACAAATGGTTGTGCTTGATACCAGGAGAGCTAAAAGAACAGGCACAGAAGAGCTGCTGAGTGCATTCTGGGGCTTTCTAACAGCATAAATCTTGTTATGCAGAATGGGACTGTTGGCAAAAAGCACAAAACACACTGTCCATAAACACATGGATTCGGTGTTTTTCCTTCCAAATGTCTATGTGGAGGAGAAAGATGAGGCAAACAATCAAAAGCTACTAAAAAATGGGAAAAAAGATATTAAAAGTTGAGCTCTCTTTTAGCCCCCCAAGGAGGTTCCACTGGAAGTATGGAGCACACACTTAGGCCCTGGGCTAAGTTACTTTAATTCTTGCAGCAAAATAAGTCCATCCATCAGCCCCTTCCCTCCCCACACACTGCACTTTTATACAAAATTCCCTGAATTTCAGGGAGAAATAAACAGGAGAAAGAGAGATTCTGCTCAGGAAATCTACCAGAAAAGGATTCATCACTGCTAATTCCTACAGGGTGAGTGGAATAGGATTTTCCCAGCATGTAGGAGACCTGTATTTTAAATCTTCCACCTGCCTAAAGAAATTCAAAGAGAGTTTTTCATCTTTTACTGGAATGTTCTGTATTTTCTGAATAGACTCTCCAATACTTCTGCTTTAAACTGTTCTATTTTAATTATATCCATGTATTTTAGATGTGCAGATTGTAATGAAATACAAGGAGTTTTGAAATTTCTGCCTGTTTGATGGATCTTTATGAATTTTATGAGAAATGCCTGCATCAAATGGATGTGATTTGTACTCAGAAGGTTCTTGGTACTCAGCTCCCCAATCCTGTGCTGAACAGATTGAAATCCAAGTGTCATTTATGAAACTCAATGGATGCACTGCAGACAAAAGACGACAAAGTGCCGAACTCAGGGATGTCTGCAAGGATTGCAGTAACACATCCAACCTGCTGGTGATATTGGGAAAGGTTTATTGTGTGCTTGGAAAGATTGATATCCCTCCTGGAGCACCAGGGAAGTGCCATTCCCTGGATTGGCTGACACAGGTCAGCAGCAGTGGTGAACTCCATGGTTTTCACTGCAGAGTGAGTTACAGAGGGGGTTTCACGCCCTTTCTTCTTGCTTTCAATGTCCTTGATAAATTGAGGGAGAAGAAACCTGGCATAGGCTCATTAGGTTTATAATTATGGACATTAAAAAAAAAAAATCTCTGTGCTTTGGAATAAGAGTCACCATAAGTAATTTTTGTAAAAAAACTGTTTCCAACAAAACCTTCAAAAGGAGATTAATATTTTAATTTCAGGACATAACTGAAAAAAATTAAAATATTGTCTATTCTCATCTAAACAGCAAAGATTTTAACTCAAACTTCCAAACCTGTCGTTCAAATATATCAGTGAAGACACAATAAAGAGAAATGTTTGAATTCAAGACGTCACAGAACAGTTTCTAGAACACAATTAAAAATAATTTCAAAGGAAGGCTTAACTATTTAATTTCAGAATTTAACTGAAAAAGAAAAGGCTCTGAAATATTGCAATCAACAGCCTCGAGAGAAAAGTAAAATATTTCTAGTTAAGGTACTGCAGTAGAGTGCAAGGGTTTGGTCTGGTTTGGTAAGAATCGTAGAATCCCGGAATGGTTTGGGGTAAGAGAGCTTCCCCCTCGACTCCTTTCTGGGTCTGTGTGCAATGGATGAATCCAGAGGGTGGAATGGGTGAATCCCTCTCCTTTGACAGCCTTGCGAGTTTGGAATTTTCAGTGATTGAGTCACTAAGGTTCCTCCAACCATCACTGGTCTCCTATTCTTCAAGGAGCCTTTCTTTGAGCGTGACCAGCCTTTAGTCAGGTGACAAAAACAACTAAAATAACTAAAATAAAAAATTAATCCTGCTTCTTTGAAGGAAATATGTTCTTGGTTAACATCAGAGCAAATTACTTCACCTGAGAACTTCATCAGTTTTTACAGGAGATGGTAGAGTTACAAAGATGAAGGTAAGGTTTTTAAGACTTAAAAACAGCAACAAAATTGGTGAAGACAACAAAAATGTTGTGGTTTGACACTGGCCAAAAGCCAGGCACCCATGAAAGCCGCTCACTCACCCTCTCCTGCCACAGCTGAGCAGAGAAAATAAAAATTTAATGAAGGGTTCATAAGTTGAGATAAGGACTGGGAGAAAACGCTCCAAGGGCAAAACAGGCTCAGCTTAGAAGTACCAAGTGAATTTATTACTAACAAAATCAGAGGAGGATAATGAGAAGTAAAATAAGCCCTTAAAACACCTTTTTCTCCCCAATCCCTCCCTCCTTCCGACTGACAGCACAGGGAGACAGGGCGTGGGGGTTTGGTCAGTTCGTCACCCGAGGTTTTCTTTCGCTGCTCAGGGAGAGGAGTCCTTCCCCTGCTGCACTGTGGGGACCCTCCCACGGGAGACAGTTCTCTGTGAACTTCTCCAGTGTGGGTCCACTCTCACGCGCAGCAGTCCTGCCAAAACTACCATGTGAGTCCCTCCCATGGGCACACAGTCCTCCCAAAACTGCTGCGGCCTGGGTCACTCTTCAACGGGGTGCAGTCCTCCAAGGACAGGCT
>VZTG01009997.1:113197-236554 GCA_013397845.1 Melanocharis versteri | reverse complement strand
GGGCGAGCGGCAGCACCGCATTAACTGATGAGCAGGAGACTCTCAATTCTGATGAGATGCAGTTCAAACTAGCACTAAATTGCCAGGTTGCTAGTTTTCCCATGCACATACTACTCACTTTAGACACGGTGCGAGGTAATGGAATTGCTCCCTTAAACAGAAATCAATCAGAAGGCTATTTAACAGAGTTTTCATTGTCACTCTGAGGCAAACTGGAATCATAGAGTACACTATTCTCACTGAACAGCATGCTCATATTTTCCAGCAGTCATGTGTTGAGTTACCTCCTGACATGTGGGAGAAGCCCCGCTAAGTAATTACATTGGATCAGGTCTGTCCTAGCAAACCTTTTGAACTACTAAGGTCAATAATTGCAAAACAGGCAATAGCATGAAGGTGTAATTCCTCCAAAGACATGCGTGGTATTTTTAGCTAAGAAGGTGTATTGGGCTTGTGTAGCCAGGTTTATGTAGCAGGGGCTACATGGGTGAGTTTGGTGAGAAGTTTCTACACTTTTTAAAAGCCAGCAGCTTCCCATACGTCCAGCAGAGCTAATGCCAGGCAGCTGCAGGGCAGTCTCGCTGCTGGCCAAGGCTGAGCCAATCAGTGATGGTGGTCATGCCTCCAGGAGAAGTTATCGCACAGAAACGAATTGCAGCCAGAGAAGAGTGGGTGAGAACAGCTCTGATGACACCCGAATCAGTGAAGAAGGAAGGAGAGGAAGTTCTCCAGCTGCTGCAGCCCACGGTGAGGAAGGCTGTCCCCCTGCAGCTCATGGAGGTCCACGGTGGAGCCCACACCCAAGTGGGGGGATGCCTGAAGGAGGCTGTGATCCTGTGGAGAGCCCACACAGGAGCAGGCTCCTGGCAGGACCTGTGGCACCATAAAGAGAGGAGCCCACACCGCAGCAGGTTTGCTGGCAGAACTTATGACCCTGAACTTATGTCCCATGCTGGAGCAGTTTATGAAAAACTGCAGCCTGTGGGAAGGATTCATATTGGAGAAGCCTGTAAAGGACTGCCCCAGTGAAAGATACCCCAAGATAGAGCAGGGGAAGGAGTCCTCCCTTCCTCTGAGGAGGAAGCAGCAGCAGAAACAATGTGTGACAAACTGACCAAAACTGCCATTCCCCATCTCCCTGTGCTGATGGAAAGTAGAAGCTAGGACATTGGAAATAAAGTTAAGCCCAGGAAAGAGGGAGCGGTGGATGGAGGGTGTGTATAAGACTTGGTTTTTACTTCTCAATAACCTACTCTAACTTAATTGGTTATAAATTCAACTAATTTCCACAAATCTAGTTTGTTTTGCCTGGGACAGTAATTGGTGAGTCATCTCTCTGTGTCCTTATCTCTAGCTATGAGCCCTTTGACGTATTTTCTCTCCCATCCAGCTGAGGAGAAGAGTAATAGAGGAGCTTTGGAGCCACCCAGCGTCCAGCCAAGGTCAACCCACCACACAAGGTCAGCAATCCTGAAACCAAAAACCATACCATAATATGAAGGCATAATTCCTCCAAAGGCACACGCAGTATTTCTGGAACAGAATATTCCATGAAACTTTCAAACCTGCAAGATCATAAAAACACAGAAACATATATATTCAACTAAATCTTTGAATTAAACTTGTAATTCTGGTTTTCACATGGTCATTCTTCACAGTTTTTCTCCTGAGGGGCAATGAAGGGAATAGCATGGGCAAGCCATTCATACTTTGAATTAAGGCATGTCTTGTGGCTCGGAAAACAAATTTTAGCCAGAGAAGGAAAGGCAGGAAACCCCAATTTTCAAAACAAGTCTGTAAAATGCTTTCACAAACTGAAAAGTCTTATATGTGACTAAAACGCACACTTCATTGTTTGTATCAAGAGACTTTAACCTTAATTGTTTCTCAGCTGAAAGTCATCGCAGGCTTTCACAGTAGCAGGGAAAAGGTTATTCCTCCACAGTAACAGACACTAATTCCGCAGTGGCCCCATCTCTTATCCACAGAGATACCTCCTCAGAAACCTACAGATTTGCCTGATAAAAATGTCAAAGTTCAGGAGGTAAGGTTTGCATACACTTGATGTGAGCCAGGCAGGTGTTGTTAAAAACTGATATTCTACAATTCCTTGTGCTGCACTTTTCCTTTAATTACGAACATTTTTTAAAAAACACATTATAGAAATATTAAGAACAAAATTAACTTTTTTTAAAAGTGTGAAAGACTACTCTAACACTTTACATATATGATACTCAAATTATTGTTTTGGTTGAGTTTTTTTCCAATTTTATCTTTCTGGTTTGCAGTAAATAAAGGGAATTTCAACAAGAATTCTTGGTTTTGCACAGAAAAAAAGAGATGGTATCTAAGTGATTTACAAAATTCTGCTAACTTTACAATACCTGTCTCTTGTGTACATTCGGAAGCAGAACCCATCCCTAACACGCCCAGCTCTTCCTTGTCGCTGCAGAGCACTGGCTTTACTAACAAAGGTCTCTTCCAGGGAACTCATCTGACTGCTTTCGTGATACCTTAAAAATTATAAAGCAAAAGCCTGCTCAGATTTCAGAATTAAAATTTTCATGTATATATAACCTGAACACCAGCATATCAACAATATATCTAACGAGCAATTATTTTAAGAAAACCAAGCACATCTGGGAGGAATTGTATATTATAAAACCTTGAATACAACTCACCAGTGGAAGTGTAAAAATTGGAAAATGAAAGCTTTATTATTTAATTTCCCTGGCAATTCAGAATCCTTCTAACACACTGTGTAGGGCTTTTCACATTTAAAGTGAACAAAAAAAAAACTTTTAAAACTGAGATAGTATAAAAAATAATTCATTTTTAAAACAGTACCTAATCATGATTATCCATACATTACATCCATTATCTACGAACTTCCCTTGTCCTTCTCGCCATTTGAAACTCCAAAGATTCATCCCGAACTAGTACAAGCTATTAAATGAGCTCAGCACATTTCTGCATCCAGAACTCTAGTTTAACAAGGATACTACAAAATTCTTGCAGTTCTATCCTCCAAATATTCACAGTAATCACAGTATGATTGATGAAAATCAAACTCTTACCTATTTTCTTTTGTTCTCCCAGTATCAATCACAAAGACAACGTCTGGTATCGTGATACCTGTCTCTGCTATATTGGTTGCCAAAACAATCTGGAAAGAGTAACATAACATAAGCGGAAGAACTGGAATGTCTAACAGGTTTCAACCTTTAAATCAGTAACATGGAGTAAGCCTGGTTAAAATTTTTTACCCAGAAACGTTTCCTTAAATAATCTGACAAATAATTAAAAGCTACATGACTTGGAAAATGGTCTAGTTTTCCCCAAGAAGAGAAATTAAAAGTTAAGAAAGAATTTTACATCAACATTTTGCTTTATAAATCATCAAAATTACTGGCTAGTATCTGCCAAAATTGATCAACATTTAATTACATAGTTTGGCAATAAATAAAATTGTATTTTTCCTAGATAAAAGCCATAGTTACTGGTTAACAATAGCTAAAATACAGGAAAGTAATAATTAAGAAAGTTCACAGAAAAATATTAGGTTTAAGAATCATTACAGACCACCAAATTAGAATTGTTTCTTTGCAGAGAGGAAATTCTAGGAACACATGGTCGTTGTGTAATTCTGCAGGACATTATAACAATTCAGAGTTGCACCCACAGAAAATTTCTTTTTTCAGTTGTGAACTTTGTAAATATTACCTTTCTAATACCAAGAGGAGGTATTGTAAATGCAGCTGCTTGATCTTGAGTTGAAAGAACAGAATGCAAAGCTATCAATCTGTGCCTAGAAAAAGAAATTATAGTAATAAATATAGACTTATCAAATAACAGAGTAAAAAAATAAGACCAGCATAATGATAACATTTGGAGAAAGCAACTAGAATAGACAACTGAAAGAGTAAAACTTTGTACGATTAGGTACGAAAGTCTGCTTCACTGTTTTATTACAATATCTGGAAAAAATAACCTAATTAGCTCATAGGGGTGTTCTCCCATTCAGTAAAAATGCAGGAAAAAAAGTAATACTGCAGAACTGCTGGTTACTTTACAATAACAGCCTAGCAATAAAGGAAGCTAGGTGTGCGTAAACTCAAGATTTTTAAATTGTGCTTCCAAGACAAGGACCATTACAAACACATGCAATTTTAAGTTTGAGTAATAAAGGCCTTCAGAGATGAGACATCCACAGAGACTGGTACTTCTCCTCCAGACCTTTACATCTCAGCCCATCAACAAATATATAGCATTTGACTGCAATTGTTCCTTTTACGCAGTTGGGTTGCTAACTTTCAGTTACCCAAAAAATAAATTTTGAAATTATCTGTCACTACAACCCTAGGCCATTTCTCTTGGTAGATCCAGATGCTCTGGAGCTCTTCTCAGGAAGTAGTCACTTCCATGTAAACAGTAAGCCACAGAAATCTGTATCCCAGGTATGGCAGCTTCCATACCCTAAGAAGCGGAAAAGAAGTAGTCAAATGCTTTTGATTAAGTAAATTTGTTGAAGAATAAAATAGAAAGTAATAGAAGAAAATTTATCAACCATTCCTAAGTACGTGTAATTTTTGCTTGTATAACTTCTAGATTATAGTAGTAAAAATACATTTGTATTGTAGCAAAAGCACATTTGTATTGCAGTACAAGTACATTTGTAGCACAATTAGCTCAGAGGTACAACTCTCAGTTGCCTTTTACAAGAATAGCAAACCTTAATGAGTATGTTTGTTGGGTTGTAACTTAGAGTATTAACTTAATAAAAAATATCTGCACTACCTGTCATGCAAGTTAAATCTTCTGTCAGTTGAAATGAGATCATACAGTTGTTGGATATGAGCAAGGCCTGGTAAAAAGATCAGCACAGCACCTTCGATATTCTTGAACTGGGGACTTCTATCTGCAAAATTACAGTACAAGCATATAGTTAAAACAAACATGCACTGACAAGTTTGACATAGCAACAGGAACTAATGCTAGGCCCTGTGGTTAATGCTTTTTAGGATCTTTCATATAGGAATGAAGTCAAGTACTTCATTATCAGTAGAAAGCACTGGAAAATAGGTCCAAAGGACAACCCCAAGTACACAAACATCTTAAGAAGTGGACAGTACCTAAGTATGCAAGCAACTCCAAAATAAGTTCAAGGTTGATCTTGTAAGGGTTCATATATAAGATAGCCTGCTGTGTACGACTGCTGTACTTCGCATAGTAAGGAGCCAAATTGATACTAGATCCAGACTGGATTGGGACATACTCCTAAAAAACAAGAGTAAGCAGAACAAAAAAAAAATCACATTCTTAGTATTTTAGAAGAAGGTAAGAGAGCAGATGGTGAATTTGCCATCCACTTCAAACAGAGATTGGGATAAGAGATATTTAACTGACTAACTTTCCACCAAAACCCGTGTGAGTTAGATTAAATCACACCCACCTACATAATGTGTATAGGTATCTACAACTGTTAAATGACACTCCACAATTAAAAAAAGGTAAAAATTAAAGTCTGTCCAAGAAGTAAACAGGCCCCAAGTCCATATCTGGCATTCAACTGGTATCAGTTCAAATTGGGATAACAAGATGTATACTCTTCTTTCAAAACTCCTATTTTGGGGTGTAAGAAACTAGCTCCACCTTTTCCCTTTCCCTCAACTCACCCTTTTCAACTAATGATTGCAATGAAAATTAGAGAATGAACTAGGTGGCAACTCCTGCAGTGCTTTGGAACAGGAAAAAAGAAGAGTTAGCACGAGAGACATATATTTGACTTTAATACTGCAAACTATTTCGTTGTTACTCAATACGCTTAAGGAAGCTTGACACCACATACCCTTCTGTACTGAAGGAAAACAATCAGCAGAGCACACCAGATTATTTTTCGACATGTGTATAAGCTTTCAATCGTAGCAAGCTAAATTTTCAGAAGTTTTGCAAAGCAAGTTGGAGCAGACAGGTATCTTCCCAAAATACACAGTCTAGATGAAAAGCCTAAGCTGCCAAAGTCAGATGGCACTGATAGAATCTCCCCTTCAAGAGTTTTCAAAAGCACATAGAGCTGTCAGTGCACAGTAACTAAGGAGTAACCATAACCTGTTAAGCAAAAGAGGTCTGTACAACAATCTCATGTAAATTGTCTCATCTGGCATGCCAAGTCGGAGGATCTTGGGAGTTTTTCAGCTAAGAAGGATAAGGCCTTGTTTCTTTTGTTGTTAAGTTCACTATGTAGGAGAATTCTTTGGGGGAAAAAAAATGGTTTCCCTGCTGCTGCTTACAGATCCAGAGCTGGGAATCTACAAGAGACCTTCAGTGTCAAATACAGCAAAATCAAGATGGCTATATAGGAGCTGGAGCAACAATCAAAAGGGTGCAGCATTCATAAATATTAGTAGGAGTGACACTGTGTCTGTCTTTTATAAACTGAAAGAATATTTGATATTCTACAATCCAATCATATTTAATTCAAAGGAACCAAAATGATTAAATAATAAAACCCCCCCAAAGTTTCCAAGACAAAACTAAAAATGCCTGTTTCACCTGGTGCTTTGTAATGCTTCCTCCTTTACCAGTAACATTTATTGTTACTTCCTCCTCCTCCTCCAAGAACTTCTGACAATATTCTGAGTCTTTCTCCAAAACATAGCCAGTTGCTTCAATTACATCTTCAACATGGAAAATCTTCAGTGAAAATTCAAAGAAAAACCAAAAGGCATGTAAAAAACTAATCAGAAACCTTTCTCACTTTTAGAAACTAACGTTAATGAAGTTGAACAGAGCATACCTTAATGTTGTAATAAATCCTGCAAATTTAAACTTAAACTGTCTCATGTTTTGAAAACCTAACCTTATAGCTGCTGCAAGTTTGTTAATGGGCTTCTCCACCTGATCACTACATAACCTTTACCACAGCCTATATAGCATGCATAAGAAAAACACGTAAGAGTGCAGCAACAAAATTACAGGGGGTGTGAGAGGAATTCTTGAATGCTTTCTTTTCTACCTAGGTTGAACAGAGAAAAATTCAAGTGTCACTGATGGACTCATTGCAACCAATAAATCTATCACAAGAAAATAGTACAGCTATGTACTCCAAAGCCCTGAAGCTTATATTTTCATAAAAGAAAAAGGACTACAAGTCCTTGAAAAACTTTTTTTAAAATCTGTATTTCTGGTAAAAAAAAGTAATATAGGTATATTGCCTAGATACTAACCAGGCGAACAATTTGTACATACATACGAAGTATCTTGCATAGTCAAAATAACCATCTACCTACCTCAACAGGGTAGCTCCTCCCTGAGATCCTTAAAATGGGACAGTGTGAGAAATAGCTGGAAAACTTCTCACTGTCTACAGTGGCACTCATTAAAATCAGGTGCAAGTCTGAACGCTTCTGCAAGATCTCTCTCAGAATAACTAGCAAGAAATCAGACTGGACACTTCTTTCATGTACCTAGAATTAGAAAAACACATCTATAGCAAGAATTTAGTACAGGTCAAGGCCCGGAATAACCATAATTTCTGCAGTATAGTAAAGAAGTGATAACCTCATCTACAATAACATGAGAGATACTTGAAAGAAGACCATCTTCTTGAAGTTTCCGAAGCAGGACACCGGTTGTACAGTACAGCAGCCTGGTGGCTTCTCCTGTTCTTGATTCCATACGAATTTGATATCCACACAGGGAATTCTTAAAAAATAAATTAAAAATACAGAGTAACATTCAAGCTAACACTATTTAAAATTAAGTGAAATTTAGTAACTGTCAGATTCTGACACCGCACAAACTGCTATTTAAGTACTACAGTGAAATGACTGCCACACTCCCATAAAAGTACTTTTCTTTGTTAAAAAAGGAAAAATACATGAAGCTCATCCAGAGTAGCAAAGAGCTGGTAAAATCAGGGCTGTTTTTAGGACCTTATGACAGTCTCAATAATATTTTTGCACAAATTACCCTAACAAATACAGGACTTCAGCCTTCTTCATGTAACAAAATAACTTATGTTGGAAAGGGCCCGTCTCAAAGCATGGCCTCACTCAAGGCCAGACTGGATTGCTCAGAGCCTTATCCAGGGGGCTTTGCTTCATCCCTAGTGATAGTGGCAACAACACAACAGTCCCTGGGAAATGTGTTAAAATCTTCGACCATTTCAGCTATGAAACACTGTTGCTCTACATCGGCCTCTGAAGATTTTAGAAATCATATATGGATACCTACAGGTTCACAGGTGACAAGACAAAAAGAAACAACTGATATACCCAGAAGTCCCTTTCAAGAGAAAATAACATCTAATTGTTTGGTTGCATAAGAAATAATGTCCTCACTTTTTGTCAACAATGCGGCCACCTGCATTTCATCAAGACAAACAAAAGAATTAAGACACTTCTTACTTTTCCTCCTGGTCCTGATTCACAGCCCAACTCTTCACAAACCCTGGTTGCCAGGCTCACTGCTGAGATTCTTCGGGGTTGTGTGCAAACAACGTTGCATTTTTTTGACCCTTCATCTAGCAACAAATCTTCTAACAAGAAATGGGGCACTTGGGTACTCTTCCCACTGCCTGTTTCACCAGCGACAACGACTACTCGATGTTTTTTAAGAGTTTCTACAATTGAGTATCTGTGCTTAAACACGGGTAACTCCTGTCTCTCTTTCAGAAGCTTCTGGTATCTGGAGGAACTCTGTAGCTTCTTAAATAAAATCCTTGAAGGTTCTAAATTATCTACATCTGAGGTCTCAAGGGAGAGATTGTTGAAGTCCTCATCAGAAACCAAGTTTTCCCAGGAATCTTCAGGACCCTCAGATAGTTTTGGCTGGTTTTCAGACTGTAGCTGCTGTTGTTGTTTGAGTTTGTTTAACAATTTAGCAATAAAGGTATCACGTGGCTTGTTGGTTTCTATCTTGCTTTCTTCCTCCTTTTTCTTTTCGATATCCCTCCATTCTAGCCAGACATCTCGGTAGGTAGGAGGCAGCAACTGATGAACTGACTTCAGGTGCAAAAAGCAGAAAAAAAACTACATTATGTATTACTTAGTAGTATCACTAATATTTTATATGTAAACAAACTCTAATGTCAAAACATATGGCAAAAAACAAGTAGGAAACCATTCTAAATAAAGAAACTATGAAAGCAGTATTATAAATGTCAACAATGCATTTTTATTTTCAATTAGCTTTCAGTTTTTACAAGACTGAAATTATAGCTTCACCAAAAAATAACCCTTCTGTATGCTGCAAAGCATACGCACAATTAAATAAAAACAAATGAATATGTAATGAAGCAAAGAGTTTAATGGGAAATACACTACATGAAACTATTTTTAGAACTTAACTACAGATACTATAACAAAAAAGTGCAGAGCCAGATTCAAGGCTGAGAACAGTAACACTGCTAAGAAACTTACTTGTCCTTTGGTTAAATGGTAGAGTGCCAAAGTGGCAGCTAGATGTTGTGCTTGCATACTATCTTCTGTTACGATTGTAGGACACATTGCCATTACATCATCAGATGACTTGATAATCCTGACCCTTAAAGAGAAATTTTAAAGGCATTTATCTCAATTTTTTGCTACCAATATAAACAGAAAATACCTATATGACACAACACTTTCAGCAAAGATTCCAGCAGTGAATTTGTGTTTTGGTTTTTTTTCCCTTCACAAATATTTCTATTTTCTTCAAGGCAGAAGCATTTATATACATATAGATTACCACTAAGATCAGGTGCTTTGGAAGGACTAAATGTTTGTGTGCTTGTAACTATTTAGGATAGATCAAGATGACATTTAACGATCTACTGAGATGCAAACACCTGTTTAACAGATAAACACCAGTCAGAGCAGCAGCCAAATTTCCCATATTCTTAGGAGTAGCAGTCTATTAGTAGTTTTTATCTTGAGCGAGAAAACAAGCTCTTTTACTTGGTTCCTTCAAGAAACATTGCTCATTTATAATGTTAAGTCTACTTTATTCATACATGGTAGTATTCTGCTTTACGACTCTATATTTTAGACTTGACTTCTAAAAAGATATTTACAAGTAAGATACTGCGCTGTTTTGCCTATAAATTTATGGTAGCTTTGAAACAAATTTTTAACTTCCACTTTATCTTAAACAATTTCCAGAGGGGTTTTGGTATCCACAAACTTGAATCTTTGATTCAATATGCTACTTTGAGTAAGAATACCAAACATAAATTGTTCAAATCTATCTCATGGGTCTGCTTCAGACTAATCTTTCACTCAGCAGTACACAAATAAAAAACCCTTATCCCTGCTTTATGGGATCATACACTAGAATCTTACTTTTGTGACTTTGTCTAGTCCAAGTATCACTTTTGCAGGGCTACCCAGAGTAAAATACCTCCCTGATGGACTAAAAAACAGTTTGGGGTAAACACACTTTATTAATATAAATCTCTATCAACAAGACAGAATTGACCAGAATTTTTATTTTCAAATTAACCAAAAGGCAAATGTAAAGATTACAGGAAATACATACCTACATTTCCAATATTTTCCAACAGGAATTTTTTCAAAAGCAGGATTTGGGCTCTTTGGAAAATTCTTTCTGCACCAGTCAATCAGAAATTGTTTCGGAGATTTACCGGTCCAGCTTCGAGCACTATAATCAAAATTTCTTATGTCTAGTGGTTCTCTCTTTTTCACTACAAGAGCAGAAAAACACATTTTAAAGTCTCCCAAAATTTATTTTACATCCCTTTGAAGTAATTTTTACCTTCTATTCACATGTATTTAACTAGATAGCACTACTTTTTGAAATGTTTTGCACAAATACTGGTATTAATCACACATGACAGAAATTTCTGCTTTTCCTACAGAAGTATCTGGCAGAAAATTAATTGCAGTATTTTGTTATCTTTGATCACCCAATAATTTTAGAACTTTCATTAAAGTTTGGTTATTAGAAAATAATCTAACAGTTTGAAGATTTACAAGGAAAATAGTTTAAAACGACGAGAGGGTGACTGAAACAGCAACTAGCCCTACAACTGAAAAAAAAAGAAATCTAATTTTTAAGACATGACAGCATGACAAAAACAGCTTTCAACATAATCTGCAAAAACAAGTACAGATCCTTTCAAGTTAGCTCAGCCAGTGAGACAGACTGTATACAGATGACACAGAGTTGGGTGGGAGCATTGATCTGCTGGAGGGCAGGAAGGCTCTGCATGGGGATCTGGACAGGCTGGATCATGGGCTGAGGCCAATGGTGTGAGGTTCAACAAGGCCCAGTGCCAGGTCCTGCCCTTGGGTCACAACAACCCCAGGCAGCGCCACAGGCTGGGGCAGAGTGGCTGGAAAGGACCTGGAGGTGCTGGTGACAGCAGCTGAACATGAGCCAGGGTGTGCCCAGGTGGCCAAGAAGGCCAATGGCATCCTGGCCTGGATCAGCAATAGTGTGGCCAGCAGGAGCAGGGCAGGGATTGTCCCCCTGGACTGGGCACTGCTGAGGCCACACCTCGAGTGCTGTGTCCAGCTCTGGGCCCCTCACTCCAAGAAAGACATTGAGGTGCTGGAGTGAGGCCAGAGAAGGGCAGTGGAGCTGGGGAAGGGTCTGGAGCACAAGTCCTGTGAGGAGCAGCTGGGGGAGCTGGGAGTGTTCATCCTGGAGAAAAGGAGGCTCAGGGGTGACCTCATCACTCTCTACAACTGCCTGAAAGGAGGTTGTGGCCAGGTGAGGATCACTCTCTTCTCCCAGGCAACCAGTGATGCGTCAAGAGAACATAGCCTCTATCTGCATCAGGGGAGGTTCAGGCTGGACATTAGGAGGGATTTATTCACAGAAAGGGTTGTCAAGCATTGGAATGGGCTGCCCAAGGAGGGGGTGGAGTCACCATCCCTGGAGGTGTTTAAGGAAATACTGGACTTTGCACCCAATGCCATGGTCTAGTGGACATGGTGGTGTCTGGTCACAGGTTGGACTCAATCTCAGAGGCCTTTTCCAAGCTAATTGGTCCTGTCCACCTTCCTTTCCCATGATCAGAGTTTGTTCACTCAGCACTGCAATCATAGAAAAAAAAGAACTGATTCTGGATATCTGTTCAAGCTTGTACCAAACTACATCCAACGCACCTTTTTCTTCCTTTGTAGCACCATCAGGTTTTTCAAGCAAGCTCAAATTCAAAGTGGTTTCTTGAGGTTGAGGTGAGGGAGTCTTTTTCTTTTCATTTTGCTGTTGGTTTGAAATCTTTATAGCTGGATTAAAAACTGGATGTTCCTCAAGTACTGCCATTTCTGTCAGAGAGAATATAATTTACACCCACCAACTGCTTAAAAAACAGCTATATTAATTCAAACTGAGTACCCAAAACCAAAACTAGTGAAATGTTACTGACTTTTTAAAATTTAACCAAGTAAGAAGGGATTCAGAAAAGCATTCATTTCACAGAGACGCATAAAAGATAATTAAATCATCTTCAATTCAACCTGACTCCAAGATTTAATTGCCAAACAAACATGCAGGCCACAAAATAAAACACAGGTAACTTGTATAGCTCTACCTTGCTGAATTCTCCTTATTTTTTCTTGTGCTGCCTTCTGGCCTTGCTTGTCCTTATCTTGCTTGGAGATGCTTGCTTGTTCTTTTGCTTCTGAAAGCTTGGCAGACAGATGTACATATCTCTCATTCTATTTCAAACAGATTTATTAATTACAAGTTGATTATGGTATACTTGTCACTTTCAATGACCTTCATAATAAAGTGCAGGCTTTTTATCCTTCATAGCAAGTTTATGCAACAGAGAAACAATGAGTTTTTATTTAACTAACAGTCAAAACCTCCCAGAATTTGATAGTAACTCAATCTCACTGAAATGTATTTTTCTTTCCTGCATATTACATTCAACATTTTGAACCCAATACAAGTAATATGTGAAAGGGAAAGCAACTTAAAAAGAAGAAGCTTCAACGGATTTTCCTTCAGTAGCCTGATACCTTACTGATAACACAAAAAAAATTTCAATGCCCAATTTGTGACAAATAGATCCACCACATGCAGATGTACCAGATACATCAGTTTTTAGAAAGACTTCCATGAAGGATTATTCTGTCTTACTGGGTCAAATTTTTCTTCATCTGTCTCTTTCACAGACTCATCCTTCTCTTCATCACTCTGTTGCTCAGCATATCGCAAAATCCAGTCCTTCATAGTCAATTCTTTCTCTTTCCTCATATTTGTTTCCTAAGAGAAGCAATATAAGTTAGAAGTCATGACAAAGAATGTGAAAACAATGCTTTCTTCTGCCAGTATCCAGGAACTACTGTGCAGGATTTTATATATATAATATACATATGACAAAAAAAGAAATGGAGCAAACTTTTCCAACCAGGGTGAATATCCCACTATACACTTAAATAGATCTTAACACTAGAATAACTATAATTACTGTAAGGAATGAAATCATTTGCATGAAATCTTTTTGTTTTCTAGTTTAAGACTGAATAACCACAGAAATCAAAACACTGAAAGTACACAGGCAAACTTAAACCCTCACAAGTGCTGAGAGGGTACCACATGTAAATAAACAGAATAAACCCATTATAGGATAAAATCAAGAAATTAAGCTACAGAATCACGGAATGGCTTGCGCTGGGAGGGCCCTCAGATATCATCTAGTTCCAACTTTCCTGCCATAGGCAGAGACATCTTCCACTACAGCAGGTTGCTCAAAGCCCCACCCAACCTGGCCTTGAACACTGCCAGAAATAGGGCATCAGCAGCTTCTCTGGGCAACCTGTGCCAGTGTCTCATCACCCTCACAGAAAAGAATTTCTTCCTAATACTTAATCTAAACCTCACGAGATTGCCTGTACTTCACCACAAAAACGAACTATGAAGAACATTCTAGACTCCACAAGAAAAATACCTTTAAATTACCATTCCACTGAAATTAAAATGCGGGTGACAATTATTAATCATATCACATTTTCTTAAGCTTTCCACAACAGTGCTGGAAATCAATGCAACTCCTGTATTTTAGAAAGGTTCGTTCTCTCTTCCCCTTGCCGCTCCCCACCCCAAGTAACTACATATTAGATTTTCAGATTACCTTATTTTCAGGGCCATTTTCTTTCTTTTTGTTATCTTCTAAGTGAGGCAGTGTTCCACGTTGTGACACAGCAGAACAAAATTTTGCTCTAGGTTTCGGCTGCTGTTCTTCGAACTGCTGGCTAAAACCTTCAGGCAAGGCATCTTCAAAATAAAAACACATCACAGAAAGTATCAATTATAATTACAGGAAAATATTTTAAAGTGTGTTGGGAACCAACAAGAAGAACACAAACTGAAATAAAAACTAGGCTTTAGCATTTACGTAAGATAGTATTTGCTCGTTGGACTTCCACAGAACTCCAAGCGGAGAAACAGGAAAACCACAACGCTTGATACACTAAAACATACCAGAACCAGTCAGCTGTGCACTAGGAGAGGAACACTGTTTCAACTACTAGTCTTAGAGAAACATTGTATTTAACTACTGCTATGAAGTAGTAATGCTACTGCTTAGCAGGTCCTATTTCTCTTCCGTCAAAACTATTTTCTGTCATCATACTCACCATCGGGAAGGTTTAAACAAAGCCAGTCAAGTGCAGAGTGGAGATCACCACCATACAGAAGTGTATTTTTCATTGCTTCTTCAATGTGCTCAGTCTTAAAAGACAATCTTTGTAAAGCCATGTATACATCCTATAAATAAGGGAGCCAGAAAAGATCAGGATTTAATCTAGTAACCTAATATAGGCTTGCAAAGTTTTATTTCCCACATATCAGAAAGCTGGCATTAAAAGGAGATAAACAAAGTGCATTAATGTATCCAAAATATAAGCAGAAAATTCTGCTCTGCATACGGAGTTTGTAATATTTTCTTTTTAAATATGCATGCATAGGTATAAATAAAACTACATTCCTGCCTCTGTACACAATGTATTTTCTAGCTAAAGACATACCTGTAATTTTCCAGGTATATGGAATGAAAAATGTGGGAAACCTAAAACAGTCAGATTAAGTACTATTCCTCTATCTTGTCTGAAAGCTCTATAGTTCCTGAATCCATAAACATGTGCCTTTCCTAACAAGCATACTTCTTGATTTCACTGACTATTCATTAATACAACTACCGAATAGCATGCTGTATTGGCTTGTACTGCACAGAGAAGTGTAATATGACACTTGATAAAAATTACAAAAAATAAACTTTATTCTAAATAAATAATAGAAAAGAAAACTTTGAACTGTACCTGTAGTTTCTTTGCAGTTAGTCTTTTGGAAATCATTCCTTTGTTATCATTTTGGTTTCTATGGTTATTAATCACATCGATAATCTTTTTCTCCAAATTACCATTTATCATTACCTGCAAAGAAAAAATTAGTTGATACAAAGTAAACATCGGAAGTTTTTATGACATGTCAATGCTCTTCATGACTAAGGATGTAACAATGCAGAAATCTCCCTGCCATTCAAATTCCGACTTCTCAAGCTTTCTGTAAGTGGCCTAAACATCTCTTATGAAAAGGACACTTCTCTTACTTCTGCAAGCTATAAGCTTTTACTCGAAATAGAAGAGTTCATAACTTATTACTAAGAAAGCCCATCTACATTTTGAGGGAAATTTAGTATGTTAAGGGAAATACTGTAAGTAAATAAAAAAAAAATTCTACCAAAAAAATCAAGCCCTTTCTCCTCTGCGCATAAAAAATAATTTGAGCATCAAGATGCAATCTGTGATATCCTCCTTCCAAAACACCTTTAAAAACAAATTTAGTGCAATAATTCTAACGTTTGAAACTCTTGTAAAACATGAACCAAGCTTTAGTTGCTACTAAGTTTGTTATGTAAAATCTATATCCCTTCTCTGACAGGAAAAAAGATCCAAATGCACAGCAGAAGCCCAAACCTAACTCCTAAGAGTCTTGCATGCAAAGTATCATCTGTTATTTAAAAAAAACACATTATCCTACACTGTTAATCTACCTCTATTTATTAAAGGATACTCAAAACCCTTAACAAAATCAAACTCAAAACCTTCAATGTCTTATACATTAATGTAGTTTAAATGCACAACATAATACTGAAAAAGACCAGAAGAAATATTTACTCAGCTAAAGCAGTACTACGAAAATCAAAGTTGTTTTATGTAAAGAAGATACTTGCCTTAAGAACAGATTTATCTAGATTTGCAGCAGCACTGGAATCTGTTGCTGAACCAAAACTGTAAGTTTTTGGACCTGCAAATTGCAAATAACCATCAATTACACAAAACCCACAGAGAATATTGTTTAAAGTAGCTAAAGCAGACCTAACAACACAGGTTAGCGCAAACTATTACACTAACTTGCCAGAAATTTGCAGATACATAACGACAATAACAATAACCAACAAAGGTCTTGAAGAAGGAATAGTGAAGAGGGCTATGACTCTCGGCAGACAAAATATAAAATTCAAAGGGTATAATGAGAAGAAATGGGATTGACTGCTCACTCTCTGAATTCTCAAAAAGGACTGCCAAATAGGAAAGTAAATGGCAGTTTCAAAACTTGCAAGGCTGTTGAGGATTTTTTTACTACAAAGTGCATAGCTGTGTAACAGATCCCTTTGCCACTAAAGCTATGGACAGTGGACATTTACCGAAGGCCAAGGGCAGACAGAACAGCTTTGCAGGAAAGAAATCAATTGACACGGGAGAGCATTGGAAAAAGAATTACATCTGGTTCAGGAAGACCCTAAGCCACAGCTGGTGGAGCCTGTAAGAATGTCCTATAGTAGTATCAGTGCATGACTGATCTGTTCTTACCCAGCTACCTGCTTTTGTCCCCTGCCTGGGAGAGAACACTAGCTTACAGAAGCCTTTGGTCTGCTCTGCTACAGCCATTCTTAAATACTTTTCATTTAACAGCTATTAACAAAAAACAAACCCTAATTCACAAAACTATTTATTGTCATTAGAATGACAACACACAGCTTGCTGTTGAATTCCATCACTTTCAGAGCACATATACTGTGACTGATACTGCACAGGCGGAAAGAAACTGAGCAAGCTCACAGCTTCCACCACGCTGTGGGGCCGCATGCTGCTCCAGCAGGCACAGCTACCACCCAGCAGCTGGGCTGGACAGCTCATCCGTGCCAGCCTGCCTGCAGAACAGCTCTGGGAGAGACTGCTTTGAGATCAGACCAGGTTTTGGTAACCGCATTTCAGAAAAAGTATGGTCACCTCTGGTCAGGAAACACAAACAGCTGCCAGCACTCAGGAGCTGCTCACTGGCACTCACCAGTGCGCTCTTTAGAATATACCGAGCCTTCACTTACACTGACTGATTCTGCACCACAGCAGACAACCTGAGACAGAAGCAGGACATTTTCTGAAGAGGACTGAGCACCATGGTTTTTGGAAGAATGGAAGACACAAGAAATACACTCAGTAGAGCCCACACTTGTAAAAGCAGAATACACGAATAGGTTCAGGAAGCTTACATTAACAGATTACAACACTTTTTCTTAACAAGTCAGAATCTCAGATGCCCTGGCCATTGTGTGATTTGCTTGTGCTCTGCAGAATACTAGTTTTTCAGACTGCACTCAGAACAGTCATCCCTCACCGTATCCAACCGCACAGAAGTGCCTCCAGCCCTGAAACAGCTCTTTCAAGACAGGAAAAAAAACCCAAAATAATCCCAAGTCCACATTACACTGATTTTGATAACATACAAAACAAACACACACATCAGAAGCTCTGGGAAAGTGCCATCCAAACACTTGCTTGACAGAGACTGCTGATAATCTAATAACAAGACTTTCTGTAATTAACACATTGATGCCACCAAGGCTTATCTGCTCAGGGACACCCCTGGTGGCAGGATCACAGAATTCTAGCAGTTGGACAGATGATCTAGAGATCATCCAACTCAAGCCGGTACGGCAGGATCACGTAGAGCAGGCGGCACAGGAAGGAATCCAGGTGAGTTCTGCATGTCTCCAGAGAGGGAGACTCCACGACCTCTCTGGGCAGCCTGTTCCAGTGCCCTGCCACCCTCAGTGTACAGGAGTTCTTTCTCATGTTGAGGTGAAACTTGCCGTGTTATCGTTTGCGCCTATTGCTCCTCATTCTGGGCAACACTGAAAAGAGTCTGGCACCATCCTCTTGCCAAATACCTTCGAAATATTTATATACACTTATGAGAGCCCCTCTGAGTCTTCTCTGAACAGACCCAGCTCCCTCTGTCTCTCCTCATGAGAAGAAGAATCATCTTTGTGACCCTCTACTGGACCCTATCCAGTAGCTCCTCGTCTTTCTCCTACGGAGGAGCCCAAAACTGGACACAGAACACCAGACGTGCCCTCACCAAGGCCGAGCAGACGCGGAGGATTCCTCTCCCTTGACCAGCTAGACAGGAAAGGCGGGCTGTAGCCAGGCCCAACCAGATTAGGAGCGGAGTAATTCCAGCTGCCTTTCCCGACGCCGAGAAACACCAGCCCCTACGGCCGGGCCTCTCCTCGTAACGCCGCGGTCCGCGGCAGCAGCACCCAGGGCTCCCTGAGGGCACTGCCCCTCCAGCCACGGCCCCCTCCGCCGCNGCCCCCGGCGCACGCGCGCGGGCCGCGCGGCCTGCGTCGGCTTTTCGCACATCACCCTCCAGGGGCGAAGTGCCAGTTGTGCGCCCAGAGGGGGCTCACGAAGGGGTTCGGCATCGGGACCGAGGTCCAGATCCCGATAGAAATCGAGATCGGGATCGGGCACGGGCTGTGCGGGCGGTTACCGGTGCCAGGGCCGGCGGGAGTCTCTGCCTCCCCTCGGGGGGCGGGGCCGGAAGGGCCCCTTTTACGCGAGGCGTGCGGCTCTGCCCGGGGCATTGTGGGGGCGCGGCGGCTGAGATGGCGGAGGCCTTCGGGGATGAGCTCTTCAGCGTGTTCGAGGAGGACGCGGCCGCCGCTGCCTCTGGCGCCAAGAAGAGCAAAACGGGCGCCGCCGAGGGTGCCAGGAGGCCGGGGTAAGGGCTGGGGCGGCGGTGCCGGGGGTGCTCTGGCGGCGGGGTTGAGGGGTGTAACGCTGGGCCCGGCTTCTGCCGGCGTGTTTGAGCTTCTGAACCCCCTCGGGACCCGGNCCTCCTCAGCGCGGCACGGCCGCTCCCGGGGCTCCGCGGGGCTCCGCGGCGCGCGGTACCTTGTTTGACACGCGGCTCCTTGGAGGCGGGCGCCGGTCGCGGNTCAGCGTGTTCGAGGAGGACGCGGCCGCCGCTGCCTCTGGCGCCAAGAAGAGCAAAACGGGCGCCGCCGAGGGTGCCAGGAGGCCGGGGTAAGGGCTGGGGCGGCGGTGCCGGGGGTGCTCTGGCGGCGGGGTTGAGGGGTGTAACGCTGGGCCCGGCTTCTGCCGGCGTGTTTGAGCTTCTGAACCCCCTCGGGACCCGGTGTCTGTCAGTGTCTGAAGGGAGGATGCCAAGAGGATGCAGCCGGGCTCTTCTTGGTGGTGCCGAGCACTAGGAAAAAAGGCAACAGGCCGAAACTGATGGAAGGGAAGTTTCACCTGAACATGAGGAAGAACTTCTTAAGTGCGTGGGTGACTGTGCACTGGAACAGATTGCCCAGAGTTTGTGGAGTCTCCCTCCCTGGACATATTCAAGTGCCATCTGGACGCAGTGCTGTGCAATGTGCTCTGGGATGGTCCTGCTTGAGCAGGGAGGTTGGACCAGATGACTCACTGTGGTCGCTTCCAGCCTGACCCATTCTGTGATTCTGTGGCCCACTTTCCCAGGATCCCTGGCTCTAAAGCTGTAGCCAGCCCTGGCACTGCGGCCAGTTGGGGAGTATGGGGACCTGGTGGCCAGCTTATCTGCGAGCTGGTTTGAAATTCCACAGTAGTTTTGTGGGTGAAGTTACCTGATTTGTTCCCCAAGTGCAGTGGGATCACGGTTGCCCTTAGGATATGTGTTTTGTCTTCTGAAAATGCATAAATAAATGAGGCAAAATTTAAATTTCTTGTGTGTTTATGTTGCAGAAAACGATTGGAAGAAAAACCTTCAGTACCAGCAATAGTCAAGCCGAAAAGGGAAGTTGAGATTGATAGTACTGAAAATGTCATTTTGGGAAAAAAACCAAAATTGGAAGATGTTTTATCAGAAGATGTTAAGTAAGTGCTTGTTTAATGTAAAAGGTAGTCCTAGCAAGCTGCACTGGTTAGCCATGTGCCAGTTGGAAACAGTTGATACAAAGTAGTTCTGCAGTGTTTTAGTGTGAAGATGAACTTGCACAAGTTTGATTTTCCGTTACCTGTTTAAGTGAGAACATGCTGCTAGTGCAGCCTCAGCAGTGATGAGCACTGGGTATGTTTAAAACAATACTGCACACCTGTAGGCGTTTGCAGTAGAAAATGTTCTGAATTTCTGGTTACTCATGTGAATTGGTGGCTCTTGGTCAAAGCCATTGTGTTGACTTCAGATAGAGCAGGAGATGAGCTGGAAGCACGTGGGAAGAGGCAGGCTTGCTGTGTATCATGATGTTGAAAGGCACAGTTGGCTTGGGATACAGGAAGAATAAATTGGCAAATAATACAAACAAGGTTTTTGAGGCACATAAGGTGGTAACTGCATTGTCGTTTGGTCTTTCATGTAATTTTTCTGAATGTCAGAGTTTCTGTGAGAAGCTCATGAGAAGGTTTCTGGAAACATTGTAAACAAAGGGTAATTGTAAAGAAGCAAAACAGAACCAGAAGCAACATTTTTAAGTCATTTTCTGTGTTAGTGTTATCAATAGAATACATACATCAGAAATAAACGGTTTCATGTGTTGAGACTCCAGTCCCTTCTCATGGCCATGAGAGAAGGAACTGGTAAAGAAAACAGGGGCCTTGTCCTCAGGCAGCTGCTTCAAGCTGCTCTTACTCTGTCTTCACTAGTAGCAGGATTACAGGTCTTGAATTTTGTTTCGTTGTGTCTTGAAAGAAGTCCTCATTTAATCGTAAAACTTTATGTGAATAAATGTGACCCAAGTGCTGTTTTGTGGTGCAATTTTTGATTCAATAGCTAAAGTAGATTTATATCGTAGCAAAATTTTAACTTATAGGTACTAGTCCTGGTAGTAACCTCTGCAGGCTGTCTATGCCCAGACTGTGCATCCTTTTTTTAATGCTGCAGTTAAAGTAGAGGTGAAGTTTCAACATGTTCCCATTTATAAAAACCAGGATTTTTGAGTACTTTTTGGCAATCCTAACTCATGTCTTTTTAGTCTGACAGATCTGATGCCTCAAGTAAAGGTGCAGTCTGTGGAAACTGTTGAAGGCTGTACACATGAGGTGAGTGCAGTAAAAAGCCAGATAAAAAATATAGGCTTGTTACACGTAATTGTGTGTATCACTACCAGTATGGCAGTATTCTTTATTCCACTTGCAATTAATTATATCACAGAATCTCAGAATTTTTTAAGTTGGAAAAGGTGTTTGAGATCATTGAGTCCAACCATTAACCCAGCACTGCTAAGTCCTCCCCTAAACCTTGTCCCCAAGTGCCACATTAACACATCTCTTAAATGGCTTCAGGTATGATAACTCAGCCACTTTTCTGGACAGCCTGCTCCAATGCTTGACAACTCTTTTCTGATGTCCTGTCTCCCTGTTCACAGTTTAAGGTGACTTCATATTCTCCTTTTGCTTGTTACCTCGGAGGAAAAACTGCCCCCCACCTGGGGATGCCTGCAGTGCTACTTAGAGTTGTTGTGGACAAGGGCAGGACTTGACCTTCCGAATTTCACACCATTGGTCTTTGCCCATTGATCTGATCTGTCCTGACCCCTCTGCAGAGCTTTCCTGCACTCCAGCAGATACAGTATTTCATACTATGTTTAAGGTTGTAAAGAGTTTGAAGTCTGTATCTGACACTGAGCATGCACAAAATGCACTTGAAAAATTAATAGGATATCTTACCAGAAGGAGTTTCAATTATGCTTGCAATAAAACGTATGATTGTGAAAGACTCGATAGTAACATTGATAGGTTTCCATAATTGTAAGGTACCAAGAGCATTTTGAGCGCTGTTGTTGAGGAGAAAAACCTACTGGTTGGTAAAACAGGTTTGTGTTTGTAGTGTGATCAGTGCATTGAAGTATTCTGCTGTTCTGCTTCAAGAATGAAAGACTTTCTTGTAAAGCTGATTACTGTTGAAAATTATATTTTGGTAGAAATGAAAAATTAGATTTTTTTATGTGCAAAGTAATGAAAATACCCATTTTCAAATCGTATTGATAGACATAAATACAACTTCAAATATGAAAAATACAAACCGTTAATGCTTTCGTAAGTTAATGTTTTCTTGAATCATCCTGCATCCATATACGACCATCAGAAAGAGTTCATGTGAGAATCAGATTTGTGAATTTTAACATTCTTGTATTGCTATGGTCTTTTTCTCTTCTGCACTGTTTTCCAGAGCTAACTCGAGTTAATTAGGGTCACATTCAAGGGCTCTGTATCATCAGACTTCTGTAATGAAGGAGCTGTGTATATAGTTGCTGATCAGGGTTCTAAAGCCCATATGTGTGCAGTTTTTGTTATTTTGAGATGTCTGGTAGAGGTTTGCCATCACTTAGTAACTGAAGAGAGCTTAAGTATTTAAAGTGAATAAATATTTGATATTGGCCAGAATGGGAATGTTACCATTATAAATATAGTGTACTTGGAAAGGGAGTGTTATCAATGTGAGTTCACTAGTTGCTTTGAACATCCACTGGCCAGAAGACATAATTGTGTTTTGGCTGAAAAGCTAGTGTTCCAAGGTAGGTGAAGCAGTAGTACCTCATACAAGACAGTAAGGATATCAGAGAAGTGAGAGAAGGAATACTATTGGAGCGGGAGAATATAGAGATTTGTTGAAAAACTTTTCAAAGGAAGGAATGAACCCTTGACACATGAGCTTGTAGAAGCAGGATAACAGAAATTCGGATTGGTTTTCATACACTTCACATTGCCAGAAGTGTCACTGCTCTGGACACAGAAATCTCCAACTGCTTTTATTTTAAATGTATTTTATAGGTTGCGCTTCCAGCAAATGAAGAATTCACAGGTCTGAAGCCAAGAACTGGAAAAGCTGCAAAAGTATGTGATAGATTCCATTTATTTTTCTTTTTGTGCATGCTTTATATAGTAAGTGAGAGTAGAGGAAAAAATTGTGTACTTTGTCAGTAAGGTCTGTAAAAGATGGCCTGTCATAAATAGGATTGATGTTTCTATCTTTAAAACTTGGTGGAGAAAATTATGTGGTTGATTGAGACGGATAGGCTGTTATGATGTCTATTCTTTCTGTAGCTTCAGGCAGTGGCAGCATTCTAGTTTCTCTTCCTAAGCTAGTAAATTAGAGAAAATTCAGTCATCAGGGCAAGATTTGCATTTGTTATGACAGCAAGACATAAGCAAAGATCTTAGGTATGGTATTAGATATAAATATTTAATTAAAAGTCATTGCATAATACTGGATTAAGATCAGCAGAAATTACAAGCGTCTGCAGGATTTCATTTCTGCCTCTAATTTACACACTAGTTCAGTCAGAAAATTAATTAGATAAAAGTCTGTCTTAAACTTCTGTAATGTTTTTGCTTTTTTTCTTTCTAGGAATATCCATTTATTCTTGATGCCTTCCAGAGAGAAGCTATTCTTTGTGTAGATAATAACCAGTCGGTGTTAGTGTCAGCTCACACATCAGCTGGTAAAACTGTTTGTGCTGAGTAAGTACTTTTCTAGCAGGCTCTAATGAAGGAACAGTGTGGTGTCAGTTCTGTCACTTTCTTGAACCACCAGTAGCTGTTGTGTCCCAATTTCTTGATAAAACATTCAATCCATTGGTGTTAGAATTGAATGGGCTACTCTTGAATATAAAAATTACTTCTTTGATCATTTAGTGGGTAGCAAAAGGCTTAATTTGTGTTTAAGCTTATCTTTTATTTTTAAACTGTTAAGGTGTTACTGTATAGATTGAAATGGAAGTTTCTTCAATACAGATTTCTGTAAATCTAGAAAAAATACTATTGTTTTCTAGCCCTTGGCTAGAACTGGTAAGGACCTTCTTCTGCGGTGTTTTTTTGCTTTGTTAGAAGCACTGGTTTGATTTAGTCAGCAACTTCTCTGTCAGAGTTTGGTTCAGACAGTGAAATGGCTTTGCTGACCTGAAGTGAGAAATGAAATGTACATGAAAATATATTAGAGCATGGGTTCAAGTAGTAATAGGTTTGTTGTGACACAGTGACAGTTTTTTAATGAGACTACATGTACTCTTGTGTCCATAAAAATCAGCTAACTTAGTGTTAAAAGATTTTTCACTCTCCGAAGATGCATATGTAGTTGATCTAAGGTTGCACTGAACTTAATAATCTAGATATGAAATGTGAGATGAATTAGAGGCTGGGTTCAAATGCTGTGTGTTGTTCTCTTGGTGTTCTGAATTACACAATTTACTTTGTTTTTAAGCGAAGTAATACGCTCTGTCTTCCTGACAGCTGTTAATATGGATATTGTTTGGATACAGGTATGCAATTGCCCTGGCTTTGAGGGAAAAGCAGCGTGTGATATTTACAAGTCCAATTAAAGCTTTGAGTAATCAGAAGTACCGTGAGATGTACGAAGAATTTCAGGATGTTGGTTTGATGACTGGGGATGTCACCATTAATCCTACAGCTTCTTGTTTGGTAATGACAACTGAGGTAAGATCAGACATTAATTCTCGATCGGTGTTTTCTTCTACCCTTTTTTGATTGGGGAGGTCTAATTTTAAGATTACAGTTTCCTGGTTAGGGTAGAAAATGTTCTAAAGTTCATTATGACTCACTTGAATGTTTTAACTTTTGGTTATTTAAAAAGTTAGGTAGATCTCTGTGAATTCATGCTTTTGAGCTTTAAGTCAGGAACTTTTGATTCTGATGTGGAGAAAGTCAGAATTTAATTTCCGGAGTGCTCAAGACACTGAGTATTCTGTGGATGTGAAATGCTGAAAGTCAGATATCCTGAGTCCCGTGGTCAGTATTTTGTTCTAGAAGGGCAAAACAGGGAGAGCAAAATCGTTGAAGGATAGTTGAGTGGTTCACAGTAGGTGCTAGAACTCCAGGAATATGCAGCTTTTCACCTTTGGTAGCAAAGTACTGTTTACAGAGTTTTGTCACATTTCTGTTGTAAAAATGCAGCCATGAGTTGGGATTTTCCTATTTTTGCCTTTACCTCAAAGGAACAGGCAAAACTTTGGTAGGGAAAGATTATAGAGACAGGATGGTCTGATTTCAGACAGATGATTTCCTCTTAATCACAGGGAGGTTATCTATTAGGATGAGGTAAAAAGAGGGCTTAGGAGATGTAGATCTGTAGAGCTGTAACAATTACCTGCCAGTGGAAGCTTGGAGAAATACATTGTTCCATTCTTTCATGTTCCTTTCAGGGAAACCAGTTTGTCTCAGATGATGAGATAGGTTTTGAGATGCTTTCCAAGTTCATTCCCATCTACCAATCTTTAAATGCTTTTATGTTTTGTGCAAAATATTATTTCATATATCCATGTAAATGTGAACCAGAAATTCTGGCAGTTTCTTACTGATGTCCATGTAACATGACTGTTGTTATTTCATATGAAGGGACTCAACTTTTACTTCCTTTTCTAGATTTTGAGAAGTATGCTTTACAGAGGTTCTGAGGTTATGCGTGAAGTTGCATGGGTTATTTTTGATGAAATCCACTACATGAGAGATACAGGTATCCTATATGTACTATTTTTCTTTTCAAATATTTGTGTTTTTTCTCCCAAGAGCAATTTCTTTTTCTTTTGAAGAATTAAGTCATTTTCTCTTTTAAAATCAGTCATCTTTGTGTGTAAATCATTCGGAATTTGTTTCCTACTGAATTTATATAATTATGTGTTGCAGTTAGCATTTTCTTTGCCAAAGCAGAAACAACTTTGAGGGCATTTGATACACTCCACTTGTGTAGAGGAGATTTGTTTTATTTTTTGCCTTATTTTGTTTTTAAGCATGCTGTTCTTTGGCTTCAGGGATGAGAAACATACTTTGATCACATAAATTTCCCGTATGCCTTTCCATTTTCAGAACGTGGTGTGGTTTGGGAAGAGACAATTATTTTGCTTCCTGATAATGTACATTATGTGTTCCTTTCTGCAACTATTCCAAATGCCCGTCAGTTTGCTGAATGGATCTGCCATCTTCACAAACAGGTTATATTTCTGATACACTGTACCTCTGTGCTTTTTGTCTTGTGACGTAATACTGTCTGGTTAATAACTGGACCTCTGAGTATTGTTTTAGTCATTTAATAGCTTATAGGTGGTAGTATAGATCACTCCTGGCTTCTCTGGCTGTATTGCTACTTTTGCAGGTATACTGGCTGTTGTTTTTGCATGGCAACATTAGAGCTCTTTTTTAATGTTTATTTTCCACAATTATTTAGGCCCCTGCCTGATTTCAGCAAACATTCTGAGTTATGAAACATGGTGAATGTACAGTAATTTTCTGAGCGCTGATAGACAAGGAGTTATTGGGAGAATTTGGTTGAGGAGCTCTGTAAAAAGGCCGTGTAGAATTTGAAAGCAAATCTTAAATCCGTGGGAAATACTATATATGCTTGCCAGCAAGTGAGAAAAATGTAATTTAAGAAATCTATCCAGTCCTGTAACCTTTAGGTTTTAAATTCTATTCTGGTTTTTTTCTAAGACATGCTTTTGTAGCAAAGAATTTGTAAATTAGAACTGGGGAATTCATTGTCAACAAGCGGTTGGTCTGATTTTAAAAATATCCTGGAGATTGATTCTTATGTTGTTTGTGATGAGGGGAGCATAATACAAAAGATGTCTATTTAAGCTTGGCACAAAACCTTGACTTAGTATTGCAGGCCATTAGATTGTGGGTTTTTTTAAAAGCAGATTTGTGTAATATTTAGTGTTTTAAAGGAAGTGGGTTTTTTTTCCTAAACAAGCTTTCTTGATGCATCAAAACCTTAAATGCTCATGAAAGTCTACAGTGAGTCTTTCTTAGGTGCTTCAGAAATACTTCAGGCTTTTTTTACGAAATATAAATCTACAGGTTTTCCTTTGATTTTAGAAGGTGTTAATATTTCAAGTCTGTCTAATAATATAGAAAGAAATACTGCTTATCTTTACTTTTTGTGTTTATGAGAAAGAAATTTTGTAGCCAACTTGTGTTCTAAAACATTTGCAAACTTTCATTTTCTTAAGCAATGTCGTTAGTATAAAATACATATTCAGGAAAGAAAATTTGTTATCTTAGTTTCTGAAAGTCTTTCTGGTTTTTAGAAAGTTGTATTTTAATAGTAATGTATTGGATTTTCCATCAAGCGAGTGATATTACAATGTAATTATTAAACATTTATATGAATTCTTTCTTTATAGCCTTGCCATGTGATTTACACCGACTATCGACCCACTCCACTGCAGCATTATATATTTCCAGCAGGAGGAGATGGACTCCATCTGGTTGTTGATGAAAATGTAAGGAATGCTCAGTTTGTTTGAAAGATTGTTTTCCTCACTTAAGAGTCAAAAGCTTGAGCTCTTGCAAAATTTTGATAAGTTGTGCAAAGGATGTTTTTGTTAAAATTAAGTACAAGTGAGTAATTGTGATCTCTGGATTGCTTTGAGATTTTTGGAGTCTTACACAAGAAATTGGTTTTATCATCTAATGTCATGCAATCAGCTGAGTAATACTTCCCTGAGTTGTCTTAAGTGCCCACATCCTTGCTTGTTTTCTAAAATGCATGCTGCTTTCTGTAAATCTGCAAAGTAGTTGATGTTCCTTGTACTGTTTCTCACTCAAAAGAAGATGTAGTGGCATGTAAATTTGAGTTTAGTCAAGGGGGCAAAATATTTTTGTTTCTTTAGGTGTTTCAGAACCAACAACTTGTTTTGAATTTATCATTAACTCGCTCAGCAGTATCTAATGCCATAAACAGTAGTGCTGCACTTGAAGATAGGTCTTCATTGGGCAGTGTAGTTATATGTGGACATTCCTAACAGTCAGTTTTGGTACTATGTCATTCAGCAGGTCTGGCATGGTGAGTAGTGTGCTGGATAGAGCAATGAGCAGTAACTTCAGAGACACACCAGTGTAATTCTGAGCTGACCTAGTAAACTCTTTTGGTAGCTTATGCATTGTTTTTGTCCTTCTGCCATGTATATATGGGGTAATGGTATTGGCTATGTATGCAAAGCACTAAGTATTATTAAGTGGGCTGTGTAAGCAACTATTTACAAAGGTTGTGTTTTACATCTAGGGAGATTTCAGAGAAGATAATTTTAATACAGCAATGCAAGTGCTTAGAGATGCAGGAGACTTAGCAAAAGGGGATCAGAAAGGCAGGAAAGGAGGAACAAAAGGTGAGTTGGAATCCATTCTGAGGTAATTTTTGGTATAAATTTTTTTCAAAGTTTTATGCAAGTTGTGCTTGTATCTCAATTACTCTATAAGATACATTTTGTTGTAAAATTTAATTTAAATTAATGTAATCTTTCTGCAGGTCCTTCAAATGTTTTTAAGATTGTGAAGATGATCATGGAAAGGAATTTCCAACCTGTGATTATTTTCAGCTTCAGTAAGAAAGACTGTGAAGCCTATGCACTTCAAATGACAAAATTAGATTTCAATACAGGTACAGATAAATTCAGTTGAATTCTATTCACAGATGTAGTTTGATGTGAGATACTACTTTTCTTGTTGAACATTTTGTGTAAAATCAAAAGGAAAATACATACTGCCTTTTTCATTTACTATGCTTGTACCTCAGGCTGTATTCAGTAGGAAGGTGTTGGTGTACAGAGTACTTGAACAGTTCAACATTGGGATGACCATCGATTTTAAAGTCTTACTTCTTACTCCAGTATGCCATTTATTGTAATGATAACACAAGAATTCCTAGAAAATTCTGTCTATAATGGGAGAAGGTTGATCATAACAAAAGTATTTCCCAAAATTTTCATGTTATTTTCATTAGAAAAATAGTACACTCTCAAAGTCCAAACAGCTGTATAACAAACCACTAGACTGTTCTTTCTCGACAATGCAATCCAGTTTTCTTTCTTTCCTTCTCCCCCTGCTTCTCAAAGTAAAAACCAAAAGGTAAACAAAGAAGATTTTTTTCATCTTGGACTAAGACCAAGCTTTGCAAATAAGTTTAAGCTCATTGCTTCTTGGAAATCTGAAGAGTTTTAACAAAAAGAAAGAATTTGTTGTAAATCAATATAGTGTTTCACATATGTGAGCTGTTCAGGGTTCTTGCTTACTTGCTCCAATCTTTGCACATTTTCGTTCAATGTTGCAGAATAATGCAGGTGTTTCTGTCAGAAAATTTAAAGACACATGTAAATGCAGAGGTGCATTTTCATGTTTTCTTCAGAATCACACCTTTGAATGTATATTCTTGATATTCATACTACTTAGTGGAAAGGGTGTAAACTTAGAGAGTTAACAGGGAAGAGCCTCTATGTCCATGCAGACATGGGCTAGTAGGTGGAAGAGGAACAGGGGAGGTTTCTGAAATAGGCAGGGAGCACATAAGACTGATAAATCTCAAGCTTGGAAGTAGCTGAAGTTTGGACTATTCTGAAAGGTTTGTTCTAGTTATCTTTTTCCTGATCATCTGCTTCTGGTTACCATTTGACTCCTCTAGGCTTATTGAAGCCTTGATCATCTGACCCAGTGTGGGTGGTTTTGTGTAAACTTCACAGTATTCCACTCAATTTTTATTGTACACTTTTGTAAATATTAGAATGTGGTATCACTTTATTTACATGTGGTATTAGCCTTCTGCATTTTGTAATAACTTACAAATTGCCTTCTTAGATGAAGAAAAAAAAATGGTTGAAGAAGTCTTCAATAATGCAATTGATTGTCTCTCAGATGAAGACAAAAAGCTTCCTCAGGTGAGTGGAGATTTAATAGGGTTCTTTTGAAAAGAGCTGAATTGCTACTGTCCCGTTTTCTGCAACTTGTGAAGCTGTGGGTGTTTTGTAGAGGGTACAGAAATTATAAAACTGGATAATCCCATTAATCTCCCCAGGTGTTAGTATCTCTTGCATTGCTTCTTGTCGTTATGAAAGAGATGATAAGGATTCCTTCCAGTTGCGGTTCCAGCAGATGGCAGTATTCTGACAGTATGTCAGGATTAATAGTGGAGTTCCTACCCCTTGTTTTATTTTTTCTAATTATGTTTTTAAGTAAACATAAGAGTTTATAAAGAGGTAGACCTAGGTTAAAACAGCCTGGAAATAGTTCAAATTAGAGTGCTGTATGCACTTACCAGTTACTGATTGCTGAGGCTTTCAAAAAGTTGCATTGATGCATCTGCAATCTATTGTATAATGACTAAGTATAGTGATATTATCCTGTTTTTACAGTGGAAAAATACAAGCTTCTAAGCAGAATATTACAAGATTGGAGGGGTAGTTATTGTATTTTAAATTCTGAAATAGTGAATTATGTGAACACTAAGGGCAGTGTTGAGGCTTTCCATACAAGTTTTAGTAACAAATGCTAAAATTTGTTTGCTGGTATTTTGTATGTTTCTTCCCAGGTTGAACATGTGCTTCCCCTTCTGAAGCGAGGAATTGGTATTCATCATGGTGGTTTGCTTCCTATCTTAAAAGAAACTATAGAAATTCTTTTCTCAGAGGGACTGATAAAGGTATATTTCGTGTCCATCTGTAGTTTTTTCTCTGTTGTGAATACATGGCTGGTAATCCTGAAAATCCAAGAAGTATGTCTTAGCTCAGGGTGTATGCTAGTATTACAATGGAGATCTACACAATTGCAGCTGTAGTTTTAAGTGTTGCAGATTTTATTCGAATGTATTTGAACTTACAGTGTCTAACGTAATTATTTTCTCAAAGTATTTTATGTTACATCTTGCTCCTGTAAGCGACTGTGGACATTTACCAAGCTGATTGTTGGTTGTTCTAAGGACAAACACTCAGAAAAATGTAACCTTAGGTGAAAGTTGTGGTGGTTTTTTTGGATAGCTAACTCCTGTATTCTTCTTGCAAACTTGAATATTGAAATTAATTGCTATTATTGCTTAATATAATTTGCACTCCATTATGTTTTCTTTTGGAGTCTTTCACATGGTCCCATCTACTTAGTTTTCATGCTTTCCCAGGAAAAATAGGAGAAGACACAAAGATGGTTTTGGTCCAGTTTTTAAGTATAGAATATGCCTGTGTTCCCTGTATTGACTGCACAGATATATTAAAATCCAGAGAGGTTTTGTGTAGCAATCTCTGACTATTTTCATATTTGCTCGAGATCCTCTTTTTTAGCTTGCTTAACTTTAGTCTGTTTATTTAGGCCTTATTTGCAACAGAGACTTTTGCCATGGGAATTAATATGCCAGCCAGAACTGTGCTGTTTACAAGTGCCAGTAAATTTGATGGGAAAGATTTCCGATGGGTAAGTGATAAAGAGGTTCTGTAGAATAACTGAATTATTTATACCTTGCTAGGATTAAATTTACTCTTGGTGTGTTCACCTCAGTGTAGTAGAAAATACTTCTTCTTTCAAAAATCTTCGTGTCTAATCCATTTATAGTTAATACACAAATTTTTGAAGACAAGGTTCCTCAGATTATCCATGAGATTGTTTAATAAATGCATCAAAAGGGACTCAAACGCAGGTTAGCAGCAGACATTGGATTAGACTAAGACTTCTGCACACCTTTTTCAAAACTGTGAGACCCAGATATTTTATTCTGTATCAGAGAACTGTGGAGAATAAATGGACTTCATATCCTATCATAATGGTCACTAATTTTGACAGACCCAAGAAAAGAGGTCATTTACCTTGGGAGGGTGTTGTTTTGTTAGAGCAGAATTTTTTGCGTAATTATAAAATTTTAGACATTAAAACCAGGTATGTGGATTACTTAAAATATTAATGAGATCTTGCAAGTCATTGCAGCAAAGCTTTATAAGAGCCAAGGCTCGTCCTTCAAAGGTGGGAAAATTGTGGTGAACAGGACAAGTGACTTGACCTATGCATTGTGAAGTAAACATTTCTTCAATCTTAGTTTGGGCTGTTCAGTTTCACTATTCATTCTGATTGCATGTCTGTAGGATATATATAAGAATGGGTTACCTTTGAGATAGCAGGAATGTGGAACTTCGGAAATTACTTAGCACAGTTTGCTTAAGCAGTTTTTGAAATCTGACTTAAAGTGAAACTTGGGGAATTTTTGAGAATTCCACAGATGACAAAGCCTCTCTTTTACAGCTTGCTGAGACAGAGGTGTAACGAGCTGTAGCTGCCTTTTGTCCATGTCCCAGTTCTTTATAAACTGTACCATTTCACAGTTAGAAGGCATAAAAATACTCCTTTTGCAAGTGTCAGTGTATTAATGTTACTCTTGAATAATTTGCATGAAATGATATATTATTTGAAGATGATGGAGATGCATTATCAGTATGCTGAAGATCTCTTGTATCTCCACCATGCTCAGTGACTTTCCGTTATAAAAGACATTAGTAAAATGGTTTTTGTGCTTATTAAAGTGATGCATCATTATATGGAGCTATAAGAGCATTAGTTAACTTTTACTGCAGACTTACATTATTCATAGTCGTGTATTTATATTGTTGCTTCATGGTAATTATGACTAATGCAGTCAATCTGTGATAACTCTATGATAATTTAGATAACTCTGCTGATTTTTATACATCATGTCACTTACTGTGCAATTGTAATTAGCACTTTATGTGTTCTTGCTATTTTCTTGATGTTTGTTAATTTCTTTCTTTCATTTTATCCTAGATATCCTCAGGTGAATACATTCAAATGTCAGGTCGTGCAGGACGCCGAGGTATGGATGACAGAGGAATAGTAATTCTTATGGTGGATGAAAAAATGAGTCCAACAATTGGCAAGCAGCTTTTGAAGGTAGGAGAGACATTATTTTGTTTCTGTTCTCCCAATTTGGAAAATCATTCACCTTAGATGAGAAGACCTTGCAGGTAGAAGATAGACAACTCCTAAAAGTACCTTTCAGTGAATTCTGATAGGAGTTTCTATTGTGAAACAAAGTTACAAGACTAATATCATCCTTTTTTGTACAAAAGTAGTATCATTCTTCCTTGTATAAAAGGACTGTCAGGCAGGACAAATAGAATTCTATCCTATTTTCTAGTGATAGTGCTACTACTGTAGTATTCTGTTTCTTGCTGACTGCAGTCAGTTTAGGGGTTGGGCTGAACTAGGAAAAGGTTTGAGCTTTTACAAGAATTACTGAATTCTTGGTTCTGTGATGAAATAAAACTTTGGACTGTCAGTGCGATAGACAAAATGGACAAGGTCATGCAAAAATGAGGTACGTGCAATAAAGAATAGTGAAATGGCTGTCAGTGTGCTAAAATCAGCTATGGAGAAATTGACAGTTCTTGCAGAAAATGTTGAAGTTTGGAAATTAAGAGGTTGAAAAAATCACTCGTGGTTGAGATGGGCATTAAATTACAGGACTTCTCCAAACTGTAGTGGGAGTTGTTACAGATTATTACGCTAATACCCTCTTGCTTTATGATTTGAATATGAAATACCATACTCATTACACTTCTGTTTAAATTCCATGGCAAAAATAACCACAAAGAAATATAAAAACCTATTGTGTGAGTTGCCTGTCTTAGGCTGCTTACATTAATTGTGCACACGTTAGAATTGAGAACTTGGAGAGTTACACTGCACTCTATTTAGGAGCTTGTAACATTGGTGCTAATAGCTGGTCATTTGTGTTAAAACAGCATTTACAGTGTTACGAGACTTTGTATAAATTGTGGGAATCATCTCAAGTCAGCATCAAGTTATGTTTATAAAAGGCATGTAGTTCTTGACAGAAAAAGGAAATTCCAATGTTTTTTGTTCAGGCAAATTAAGAGCAAGGGGAAGAATATGTACATGGCTGCTGTTAATTATGCAAATATGGGTTCTTTGTTGTGTGTCTTGATCTGTCAGTGCTACCTGTTAATCCATAATACATTATATCTGTAAATATGTACATTACATGTACCTTTTATACACAGATAGTATTTACCTCCTTAAAGTCAGAATTTTCGTTGAGTTCTGCATTATGGCTAACTAACCTGAAATCAGTAAAATAAATTTCAGAAATACTATTGTATGGTAGCATTAGGTTTTGTGTTAATTTCTTAGTCTTGATTTGATTTGTGTTTTCTCAGTGGAGTGTACATATATTTATTTCTTCACATGCACTCTTAATGCATGTGTACATCTCTGAGATGTATGAAGACTAAGTTTTTTAACTGGGTTTTTGTGAGTTTTTAAGACTGTTTAAGAAAATAGATGTAATTTTGTGTCATACTTATTTTTAAAAAGGTTTTACACATATGTACTTCCACAGCTGAAAAATAAAGAGCAGGATATACAAAGTGAGAGAAGCGCAAGAGAATCCTTATAAATAGTATTTATAAAAAAGTCCCCCAAAAAGTTAATTTATGTGAAATAATTGTTAATAGCTTAAATAAAAATGGTATTTCAAGTATTTATCATCATACTTTAAAAGATTACAAGCCCACCCATTCAGAAGGTGAGGTTTTTTTAAAGTTTGAAAATTAAATAGTTTGAGAACTATAGAACTTGACCTGAATGAATTAAGACAGAAAAGGAAGTAGTAGATCACTTACTTTCTTTTTTATTCTACGTCTGGGGTTTTTGTCTAGATTTTAAGGAAATAATAAAGAATATTTCCTTCATTGAAACTGCAAGACCTTTGATTTTTTCCCCTTTTTGAATTATAAGGAAACAAATGGGGAAAATAATGGCTTTTGCTTTCTGTATTATATCTTGGCTTCTTCTCCACTGATCTGAATGAATTAATGTATTTCATTAATTTTTGACACTACTTCACTTGTCAGCAAAGATTGAATTGTAGATTTTTCTGAAAAAGGTCAGAAGTGGCTAAAATGAAGGTATTGATGTTTCTGTCGTTTCTGTATCTATTTAGCCAATTGCTATAAAGGCAGTAAAAGTAACCTTTTGTGAAATAAACAGTACATCACCAAAAAAAACCATTCTTATTTTCTGTCTTAAGTACAAGGTGTCTAGAGAAATTCCATGTCAAACAGGCCAAGAAAATCTATATGGACTAAAATTTCTACTATATTTACAATTTGTAGTCATCATTAAGTATGTCTCAGGTTTTACGTACTGACGGTATTCTTCAGTAGTAAGATTGTGGTCATGCCTAGTGGTAGTATTTTGCTTTCAGGATAAGCTAAACATTTATAGGAAAAACTCCAGAAGAAATAAATTAGCCATATTGAGGATGATAGAACATTTACATAGAACATTTTTGTCATAGCTCTTCAACCCTAGTGGGTGTCTGATCCAAACCATTTCCTGAACACTAGAGCAAAACATGTAGGAATCCTGTTGTCAGCTGCCTCCCACCGGGGTCGGTGAAGTGAGAGCTTTGAGTGTATTGGTACCAGCAGCACTGCTGCAGCTGTGCTGCTGGGCGGTGGCACTCGTCATTGCGACGTTGTGTACAGTACTCCAGACTTAGTTTCAGCATTCCATTCTTAGATGGAGTTCTTACAAGGGAGTTTTGTAAATAATTTCTTAAACTCAGTAATGTACATTTGTCTTCAGCAGTGTAGCTAGGTTTCTTTGTTTATCGTTAGCATTTACTTGACCACTGAATATTTAGTAAACTGGTGACTTGCATGGATCTGTAAACTTAAATGCTTACAACACTGTTGGGGCAGCTTTCTGAAGATGGTAAATTGTAATTGTACATTTGCATGATACTAAGAAGCATTTGATTGGAAATTTTTTTTTGTTTCCTTACTTAAAATCTTTAGCTATTTTGTGTTAGTTTAGGTAGGAAGTGTAAAGCTTCTTCTTGATGCTAGATGGTCTTTGAAACCAGTGCAGCATCTCTCCAGTTGGAACTTGGCCATGCTACAAGGATGTATTCCTACAGAAAGAGTTGGGTTACTCAACAATGGTAATTTGTTATGTCTCTAAAAGACAAAAATCTTGAGCTAATTATGTTACCGGAATAGATGATTGTGCTCTGAAACAAAATGTGCTATGTAAGTAGGTTTTTGAACTTTGATTTTGAGCGTATCAGTGCTTTGCATCTACTTACTCCGTCACAGGAGAAGATAGATGGACTGAAAAATTCAAAGAAAGCATAGAACCATCAAGGTTAGAAGAGACCTTTAAGATCAGCAAGTCCAGCTGTCAACCCAGCATTTACCAGTGCAAGCCCTAAACCATATTACCCAGTGCCAGATCCAGACACCTCTAGAACACCTCCAGGGATGGTGACTCCACCGCCTCCCTGAGCAACCTGTTTCAATGCCTGACCACCCTAACAGTGAAACAGTTGTTTCTAATATTTAACCTGAATATCCCCTCTCTCAGTTTAAGTCCATTTCCTTGGGTCTTCTCCCTGTAGGCACAGCTGAAGAGACTGGACGCCACCTCACCAACAACCCCCTTTCAGGCAGTTGTAAAGAGCAGTGAGATCCCCCCTGAGCCTCCACTTCTGCAGAATAAACACTCCCAGCTCCCGCAGGTGTTCCTCATAAGACATGATCTCTAGATGTTTTATGAGCCTTGCTGTCCTTCTCTGGACACGGTCCAGCACTTCAAAGTCCTTTTTGAAGTGAGGGGCTCTGGACTGAACACAGGACTCCCAAGGTGTGACGTCACCAATGCCAATCGTTTCCCAGTCCTGCTGGCTACACTATTCCTGATACAGGAATACGTTCATCTGCCAAGGTAAAAAGTACGTTAATGTGCTTGTCATTTGCCTATGGAACATAAAGTGCCTCAATGCCAAGCTGTAGGAGATACTCCACTATCTACATCTAGTTCCTTGGCAGGGCCTTCATTTTATAGCTGGCTGTATTGGCCTTATTTGGCCTGTATGCAGCTATTAGAAGTCTCTTTGCATTTTATTTTAATTCTTAAATTGTGTTATTTTACCTGGCAAATGAGCACAACAGCAATTCAGACAGTTCAATAGTTTTCTGTGCAAACATCAGCTTAGCATGCCATCTTTATTACACTATCGTACTTTGGTTTGACTCAGAATTTACTTCTGGGGGGAAAAAAAGCCTCAGGATTTGAGAAATTTACCAAATCCTACATCAGGAGGGAAATACTTCAGCTGGAGGTTGGCACTAATACTTGTTGGAAAAGATGTTGCAAAATATAAAGTAATAGATTGTTGCTTGTGGTTTGAGGGCAGTAAAATGTTCTTCTAAAGTTGTGACATAGTTGAGAATCACAATGAAACACATATTCTGGGTACTTTAAAAAATGTATTTAGATAAAAATAATTTTAATGTGAAATAATTGTTTATACTGTAAGCTGCCAACCTTTTCTTGTCCTTATGAAGCATGCACTGCAGGAATTTTCCAGGCTTTGGTTCAGGAAAGTACTTAACTTTTAACCTTAATTTAAAATTGCCTTAAAGTCAACAAGATTTTAGCATGAAATCACAGAGATAAGGGAAATGGATAATCAAACACCTTTGTGAACAGGGTCACAGTATTGTATATGATTATGTAAGCCAGCAGATGGAAGAGAACAGCAAATAGCTGTTCTTGCTGATGTTTGCAACCAAATGTAGGAAAATGGAGTGCATCAAATGGTATGTAAAATGGTTTGTTGTTCTTGAACTTCACCTCAGGATTTTCAAGAGCCTGTAGGACTGAGCTAATGGGTATTATTTATTAATTGTGGTTGCTGCTTGTTAATACCACAAAATACTTGAAGTTTTATTAGTTCAGTCTGTGGAAAGCAGTTTTCCTCCAGATTTTTGGGAAATTTACTTTGGTAAACTCATCACTATGAATGTGGATGCATTTTGGCTGTCTAAGCTAGATTTTTTTTTTTTGCCTTATTAGTCTTAAAAAGGGTAAGTTTGAGATGAACATATAACAAAGGTAGTTTTTAAAATTTATTTTTATATTAACATTTTATGGAAGTAGATAGTTTATGCTAGGGCACATTTTTCCTTTCAGTTTAAACATACTGCGTATTTACTGAAATTGTCAAGTGTCGTAAAATGAATACATCACTGTCCTGATACCTATGGTGGCAAATCTGTTGAGGATCTCAGCTAGCTTCTTCTTGAATATAGATATACCATTTGCTTTTTCCAAAAACAAGCAGAAGACCAGAACTTGGAGTTACCAGCCTGAAGTAAAACTAACGGTGGCTACAACAGTAGGACCTACTGTATTAGAGAGGGTAAATGACTGAAAACTTCCATCATTCAGAACTAACTTGAGAAAGTAGTATTTGCAGGCGAGAGAAACAGAGTTAGGTTGTTTTCCTTCTGAGTCTCTTGTTACAACTGGAGCTTTTGTTGAACCCCAGCCCTTAGGTATTTTCACCTGCAAAGCCTGGTGAAACAGTGTTTTGCCACCTGCAGTGGCTTCTGTTTGTGTTGGTGTAACTGGTTTTGGGGCAAAGCAATGAGCCATATTGGTGATAAATTTGTGCTTAAAATAGCTGTTTACCATTGTCTGTTAAAAACAACCTCACAGAAGAGTTTTTTGATTGGTTTTGCAGTTGTGCTAATGTAGCTCAGGGTAATTCTGCTATCTGCACGGGGGTTTTTTATGTGTCTGAGAGAGCATTGAATATTCATGTGGTTATTTTACTACTGATATATAGAAAAAACGTGTTATTTCACAAGAGGTGTTTCTGTGTCTTACAGATGTATCAAGCAGTCACTTGTGTTTTTATTTAATGATGGTTTGAATAGAAATTCGTAACGATGGCTGTTACATACAGCTAAGTGTACTTATTTCCCCTTATGACAAAAAAAGTGAAAGATCTTTTAATTATTATCCATTTGTTCTGTTCTTTGCTCTTTTTGTAAAGTGTTTTGCTACCTCCTTTCTGGAAACTCACTGATTCAGTTTATTTCTGGAAACACTGATAAGTAAATGAAACTGTCACTGGACCAAAATGGTGTAAATTATGTCCTGTATTGTATCCAATTTTATCATTATGAAAAATACTTTATTGTTGCTTTGCAAATTAGTTAGTTGCAGACAGTATTTGCCATTTGGTGTTCCCATGACAGGCTGGGAAGCAAGAAAGTTATGTGCAGAATTTGTTCCTCTCCCTTCATGGGAACAGATTTGAAAATGTAAATATTTTTCTCCTGCTGTAAGAGAGAAGAGAGGGCATAACCCTTACCAAATGTATGTCTTGCTCAACACTACATGCCATTATGCAGCAATGACAGCTCTCACATCTCTGGTTAGACAAGGTTTCCAAGTCTAAACAGTAATAAAAAAAAAGGAAAAAATACTGTTTGTATCAATTCCATGCACTAGTCTTCCTGATCCCAATCTTTGTATCTTTCTAGTTTATGTAGGGAAGAAATGGTCATACTGGTAAATACTGAATGCCCTGTTGGATTGTTTTGTTGTGTTAAGAAAAGGATCTGCTCTGAAATTACTGGCAGTTGAACAGGGAACACTGTATAGCAGCTATAATTTTCAGAGTCTCAAATTTTTTTTTAGCTTTTGACTAAATTATTTCTGTAGTGTGTTGTTTATGGTCACATTCCTGATTTTTAACATTATCAGCTTAATCCAGTCATTCTTTTATATACATAAAATAACGCAAATCTTGGAAAACTTGAAAGGGTGTTTCTGTTATGTTAGCTTAAAGTTCTTGAGAAGTGGTTGCAAGTGCAAGGTAGATAATTGATTTTTGAGAACTTTAGTTGATATATGCAGGCTGTTCTTATGTATCCAGGCAATTGTCACCCAGAGAGATGGAAAAGCTTGCAAAGTCATTCTCCTTTCTAAAAACTGTTCCGAAAAATAATCTGTTGCTGCAGTCTTGTTGAGTATTTGAGGTGAGGGGGACTGCCCTCTCTGAAGGAATGAGAAGCAGGATTACTTGCAGAAAGGAGGTTGGAGAACTGGGATGGTGATTCTTCAACAGCAGTAAGTCATGGACGCAATGCATGTTCGAAACTGACTTCTTGATGCCTGTTCAAGGCAGTCTTTCTCATCAACTCTTTTTGCAACCCTGGTAAAGTTAGGCTTTTGCTTGATCTTCCGCACTGAGTGGTTGGTGGTTCTTCCTTTCTCTAATATGGAGCTTTTTCTATGGAGGCAAGGGTGAGGCTTCCTCAGAGATTGAGAGATATTGAGGCAGATGATGGTGTAGCCTAGCTTGTTGAAGAGAAGGTTGATGCGTTTTGGCAGGAGGGCTTCTGGTAGAGGATGAACTAAGTGCTTCACAATATTTTTAAGAAAGTAAGGTAACCAATCTAAGAGCCAGTGGCAAAAGAGTTGAGCAGACAAAAGGGTTTCAAGAGGAGCAAACCATCATGGAGAAAATACGAGTTAAAACTGATTTGCATCTTATTATATCTTGGCAATAAGCAAAATCCAGCATAGTTGAACACTTTATACTGTGGAGACTCTGAAAGTAAGTTAGAAAGGAAAAGCCTACCTTTTCCATTTTCCTGTCAGTAATGTATCTCATCTTCTCTCCTCTCCTGTTACTTGCTTCTCTCTACCATATGTATCTGTCAGTTGACTTTAGGTAAGCACTAACTGTCTCTTCAGTAATCATGGCTGTCTTTAGTATTTGCCATAAAAGGCTGATTATCTACTCATGCCTTGAGTGTACTTAGTATAAAAGAGCAACTGTATTTTGGTATAAGGTTTTCTAATGCAGCTGCAAAATCTGGATGTTGCTGCTAAGTAAATGGAGCAAGGGCATACAGATGATTGCTCCCTGTTAGATGTGAGTCTACTGATAGCCTGGGGTAGTAGGTAGAGGCTAATGCACACCGCAGAACTTGCTGGCTGTGCTGAAGGTGTAATACAGTAGAGTTAGGATGGTCATTTTGTACGAAGAAGTAGCAGTTTCAGTTTTCAGACAAAATGAGCTTCTCAGACCTCTTGAATTCAAATGTATTGCTTAGAGAACACTGAGAAGAAAGGAGTTTATGAAACTTGGAGGAAGATATGTTTATGAGATGATGGAACAGGAAAAATTCAGAATTTTTGCCAGAATGGGATTTGTATTTTAACTGCTATGTCTTAATGAAATGATCGTATTTTCAAATTGTAAAATGCTGATCATGTGTTTAAAATAAGAATTACCACATCAGCAGCTGGCTCAAACATTGCCTTTCAAGTAAGACTGCTTTATATAATCTCTGAAATAGCTGGGGTTTTTGGTTTGTTTTTAAATCACTCCTTCGTAGTTGAACTCTGCTGATTTTAAGAAAAGGTCTTTTAAAGTGAATCAGCTGGAATTGTTTGGTCTTTCTTGGCGTGTTCTGTTCATATATTTGTATGAAGTTCCTTGTTTTCTCGCTTTATGATCACATTTAAGTGGGGGTGTGACACAGTTCTATTCTTTGAAATAGTTTTTAATCTTGCAAGCACACGGTGGAGGTTTTCCCTCCAAGATGTCAGGAATGAAAAGAGGATTTGTTTCGTAGTGTGATCAGAGCAGTCCCCCAACAGCTTTTTGCCAGATCTCTAGTGCCTGTAGCCAGCCGGTGAGTGTATTCCAGCTTCCTTAGTTGATGCCTGACTAGAGCAGTGGACGTTGCAGTAGGAAAGAATCTGACCACTGTTAGCTGACACTGGCATAATTGCTGTGCCATTCTTTATTAAATGCCATTCTTTAAATGGCATGTTTTGTTACAGAGAGGCAAGCTTTTTAGACAGTGATAATTTCTCTTTCCTAGGAATAAATTATATATTTAGAAAAATGGACAGGAGGTTGGGTACATACATAATCCTTTTATCAGGTCTGGAAAGAAAAAAGCTATGTTGGTTAGCGTCAGCAACAGAAGTTCTGTCATCTTTATTTGTTACATCAAATCAGAGGCCTCTGTAGAAACTTGAGCACCACAGCTCAGCTGTTGGTGTTGTAATTAGTTTCTGTTAGTAGAAACCCATCTGTGGTGATTTCAGAACTTACAGTATTGTTTTAAATACACATTTCATGGTCTAGTTTAAGAGGTACTTCTGCTCTGAGATGCATCACTTGAGGTGAAAACCTAGATGTGTATTTATGGTCCACTCAGAGATGTGACCTAGAATGACTGAATGAGTGGCCGTGGGAAGCAAAACATTAGGCTGTATGATTTATCCTAAACTTGTTTTACATGTATTTGTGCTGGTACTTTCATAGTATAAACATATGCTGGAGGCTTTTCTGTAACAGCTGCACTCTTTTCTGAAACAAAATAATCAGGCAATGAGTAGAATTCTGGCATTTGTAAGGTAATCTCATAAAGCTCTGTCTCACTTAAAGCAAATACTTACAATATTTTAAATCTTGTACATGTGAAGGAGTTTTAGATTCAAATTGCCTCTTATTAAGTCTGATATCAGTGCATGAATAGATGTAGGATCTGAATTCCTGACAGTACCTTTAAAATTGAAAGAAAAATGCGTATATTGTAGCTTTGTCATTTAAAATCCAGTACACTTAGCTTGGTCTAGAAAAGCACTGCATTTCAGTGCATTTGCATATATAAACGAATCATCAGTTAATGCTTAAATAGCCAGTGATATTTTTAATTAGGTATGACAAGGGAATATCTCTGCTAATAGAGAAAAGCAAATAAATTAGTTGCAAGAAGATATAATTAGTTTTAGATAAAGCAGTTTTTGAGCTTAAAAAAGGCACAGAGTTGCATGCTTTCTAGTGCCAGCCTTTCTGAGCTTCTAAAATGTTTGATAGAATATGTGGAATTTTAAGCAGTCATATAGTTGCATGAAAAATATGTCTTGAAACATCCTTATTTTCTTGTTACGTTTTAGTTGTTATTTAAAATGTTTAATTATAACTGAATTTACTCATAGGCCTTATTGAAATGACAATGCTTGTTTAATTAATCTCTTGTATTTCATATATACATTATTTTAAAAGAATGAGAGGTACAAAACCATTGCAAACTGTTGCCCATTGTCTTTTATTATACTTTCAGATTAGATTTCACTTGCCATTTTTTTCCTTGTCATGCGTTGTTTGTGGATGGCTTGTGTCTTTAGACATCTAGTACAGTTTTTAGCGGACCTTGCTATTTCTCTGTCTTTGCCTTTTTAACATTTCTTACAAGTCCAGCCCTCTTTGAGTCTCTGGGAAATTTTGTTTTGAAAAACACCAAAATTGCACTGGTTTTGTGTTTAGTAATTCGCAAGAGTTTGGTTTTTAAAAATCCCTTAAACACTTAATTATGTTACATTGTTGGAGGTGAGTGTATTGTCATAAGCATTTCAGGAATCAAGGAGGTATGATAATCCACTACTTGTTAACACCTCCAAAGAGCTCTGAAATATTTGTGAGATCTATCTTGGTTTTATAAAAAGCCTATTTATGTTGCTGTTCTGATGTATTCTGTCCAGCTGTCTGTTGCTTCTGTTTTCCACTCCTTTAGTTGCATACAAATTGTAATTTTCTACTTCATAACTCCTGAATTTCCCTTGTATCCTTTCTGAAGGACTGTCAGACACCTGTTCCTTTGATACTAGTGCTACTTGGATGAAAGGTTATGCACCGCAGTTGGGCAGTTTGGTACTTCAGAAGTGTTGGATCTCTCTCATATTATTTCAGTGATTTGTTGTGTCTGGATGGCCTTCTGCACTGACATTTAAAAGTTTCTCAGGCTTGCCCTTGCCTGGAGAGGCTGCGTGTTGAGCTCCTCTAGATCTTCTTTGGACACTGTTCAAGTGTTTTGTTTGTTCTTTGAATAACTGGTTGTTTTAGTCCATATCAATTACATGTTTGCTCTTTTATGATAACAAGGTTGTCCTCTTGGGTAGAACATAGTAACAGTCAATGATGAATCAGGCCAAAGGTGCATTTACTTAGTCCAGTACCCCTTTTTGACAGAGGGCAGTAGTACACATTCTTAAAAAATGAGAATGGGTAATGAAGGTAATAGTGTTCTCTGCAGTGCTTTCTCAGCATCCTTTCCTCTTAGATTAACCAAAATACCACATTGTAAAAAAAATTTAACTTCCCGGAATCCGAGAATAGTGGGGATTGTAGGGGACCTGTGGAGGTCATCTTTTCTGAAACCACAGCTCAGTCAGGGTCATCTAGAGCAGGGTGCCCAGGACCACATCCAGAGGAGAGTTCACAACTTCTCTCAAGCTACCTGCAAATTATGTTAATTTTTTGATGAGTTATAATTCAAGTTAAAGAATTTGCAGATTACCTATTTTTGAACAAAATTCCCAAGATACCAATGTAATCAATAGGTCTTAAGACTTGCAAATAAGGGGTTTTTTTCAGTGTTAAAATAATGATTGCTTGAAATAGTTAAGCAACTATTACTTTAAAGTTAAAATAATGGAATCCAAATTGTAAACTACAGGAAACATCTAATTTTTTCACCTAGACTTTTAATTCAAATATAATTTAGAATATCCTAGCTATGATAAGCATCTATACAGTACAAATACTTTTACATGTTTAGCTTAATAAAATTGTTTAGGATTTTATGAAGCATGTAATCTAAATTCAAGACAAGTTGTGCAATTCATCAAAGCAGCTCCTCATATGAAATACTGCATCATGATTTATCCAATGTGTTCTTATATACTGCAATTAATATTTTTTTCAAACGGAAAATGTTCTTGTATCTTTTTCAGGGTTCAGCTGATCCCTTAAACAGTGCGTTCCACCTGACATACAACATGGTATTGAACTTGCTTCGAGTAGAGGAAATTAACCCTGAATACATGTTAGAAAAATCCTTTTATCAGTTCCAACATTACAGAACTATTCCAGAAATAGTGGAAAGTAAGTATTGCTGCATGTTCTCATGTGAGTAGGTGTCAAATATGATAAGGTTGGGTAGTTAGACTTTGTTATGCTCATAGGAGTTTTTACCTGTGCAGCTTTTATCTTCCCTGCCAGCAGTTGCAGCTGCACCATTTGTTACTGTTATAGTTTCAGTAAGAGTAATTTCCTCTTGTTCTTAGGACCTATGCTGATATGCACTGTCAGTTTATGAAGAGAGCTTTCCTCTATGAGTCAGACAAGAATGGTTGTCACATTGCTTAACTAGAGGTCAAGAAGAAGGAAAAACAGTTTTAAAATTCCCATGGCTCATTTGAGACGCAGGGAAAAAAAATCTTAGGGAAGAAGTGTCTTCCACCTTCTAATAGCTCAGTACAATCTGTAAAAAGAACTTAAATGGACTGCATTCAGAGTAGTGTAGGTAAGAAATGTGTAGTTATAGTACAAAGAAAAATTCAGAGAGGTCTGGGACATTATTTGCACTCCACTGAGAAACTGCATTTTGAGCCATGATCCTTGAATAGTGAGTTTTCATGAGCCAAAGTAGTTTCTGGAGATTTCAGCCAGTGTTTGAGAGTGAGGCCTCTTCCAAAACTTAATCCAGGGGAATCTTAAGAACATGAGAGGTAGTTATGATTAATGAGCAGTTCATCTGTTCATTTGTTGATTGAATGTTAAGAGAGAAAGTGTGTATGTGCATATAGCTGTGATAGCCATGCAGAGGGAGGCTTTCAATTACCTTTCCGTTAGTTTGCAGGTGCAGTAGTAGTTAAATATAGTATTTATTTCCTGACAACCTCCCTGTTCCAGTTGGCATGCCTTGATCTTTGTTCTGTCATTCTGGCACTGCTGTTTAGATAGAAAAATGGAGCTGAAGAACATTTTTCATAGTTCTTGGACAGTTTCAGTTTAGGCACCATACTGGGCACTAGAATTTTGTAATCACTTCAGCTCCAATTAAAAACACAAAGGAGAGAATTGGCTGCTTAGACTAAGGAAGAAAGTATGCCATGAGTATGAATGGATGACTTATTTCTTTTTAAAATCGGCAGGTAAAAATAAGGAGCACTTCCCTGAGTTGTCTCTCAAGTCCCAGTGAAGTGGGATTTCTGGGCCACTTACGAGCATTCAAAAATAGCATGCAAGAGGATGAGTTGGTAGAGAGGAAAAAGAGATTTTTATAATCTGTCCTTTGTTTATGTTTGCTGCTGGTATTACCAGAATGAGAGAATGAATCATACTGCTTAGAATAAAAACTGATTTGCCTAAAAAAGGTGTAAAAATACTGGAGGAAGAAAATACTGATTTTCAAATGATAAATCAGAGCCTAAAACAAGTTAGGAAGAACATCTGCTAACAACTCCCCTCTTATTAAAACACATCTTTTTAGAAGATATCTTTGAGCAATCTTATTTTTGTAGGAGGAGATGAAAAGCACTGGTAGGCATTGAATACCTTCCTACAAAATCATTGCAAGTTTTAATGTGACTTCTGTGCAAACCTTAATCAGTTATTCCTGGATAATTGGGTGTCTAGCCTTTTCCAGTTTCTCAAGCTTGTTTATTTTAAGAAAATAATACTGGTATTTGTTTCTCTATAAACAGAATTCAGTGGACAAATTTACAGCTTTCCAGAGAACACATTATTGTAAGCAGAAAATTAATGCTAAAAGTGGTCACAAAATATTAGTCGTGTAGGTCTGAAAGTAAAACACTGATTTCTCAACCTGTATAAAGCTTTTAAATTCCATGAGATTTTACTTTTCATTATAGGAGTCAATAATTTGGAAGCACAATACAACAAAATTGTAATTCCCAATGAAGAAAATGTGGTGATATACTACAGAATCCGCCAGCAGCTTGCAAAACTGGGTAAAGACATTGAAGAGTATATTCACAAACCAAAGTACTGCTTGCCCTTTCTACAGCCAGGAAGACTGGTAAAGGTAGTTAAGATTTTTTTCTTTTGTTTTGTTTTTCATTTCTACCTATTCGTGAAATTTGCAAGGTTCATTTTTGTCTAACAGTTTACCATCTTGAAAAATTACATGCATCACACTAAGCACGAATTTTGACCTGTGTTTCTTTGCTAAGCATTCAGTAATGCATTAAAAGAAATACTGTTCTCATGATGAATAGTAGTCCATGACTGCTGTTGTAAATATCAGAAATACAGAAAATTGTGCTTGCTAGGATGTTATTATATGTGGGTTATGTTATAAGATCTTGTAATATTTCCAGGTGAAGAATGAAGGTGATGACTACGGATGGGGAGTGGTTGTTAATTTCTCTAAGAAATCAAACGTTAAGGTAAAATACACATTCTCTCCATTACCAACATATATACCTGACTGTTTTTTCTGAAAACAAGATAAAACTCCTATTTCTTTATAGTTCTCAAAGGCAAAAAAAATTCCTTTTATTCTGAATTTACAAAAAGCTCTGAACTTCCTGAAGTGCAAGTGTAAAGAAATAAAGCCATAGAAGATGGAAAAAACCCCAAGTCTTGTGTTCAGTTTTTAACTTTCAACATATTTGTGGAGGAAATGCCTGCTTTTACGTAGCACTGAAAATGTTTCAAACTGAGTTGTTTCTGAGAGATTGCCAGTGCTAATTTAAGCTGTTCATGAGAAAGGTACTGTGTTATTTTCTCTCAGAAAATCTATAGAAGCTGTAAGTGAGGGCTGAGAACAGAGGGAGACTGACATTCAGCTCTATGAAGAAGGTTATCTTAAACTGGCAAATTGTGCCTTGAGTCCTAAGTTAGTGCACGAGACATGGAATTGCTTGTCCTCTGAGGCATTGCCATAGGGTTGGAACATTAAAATACAAAGAGAGTAAAACAATAGAAATGGGTCTGAGGACTTTTGGAAGAAAAGACAAAGGGCAGTGATGCAATAGAAGCCAGACTTGGTTTTACTTTCAGAAATGCATTTTCATAGTTGGTCTCCGCATAACCCTTTGATGATGTGTTGGTCTCCCTTTCAGAAATGTTTTGACCAGCTGCTCTGCTCTGTAAATGAAAACCTAAGTTAAAAGCATATTTTACTGTGGTAGCATTTTTGCTATAATTTTATCAGGAGAGCTTTGGCTTTTTTTGCTAGGTCTAAATGCAAAGTTGTCTTTGTTAGTTCTGGTGGCGGCTGTTCATTTTGGCACCTTTTGGTGCTCTTCTAATATATATTCATTAAAGAGGAAATGAGAAAAATGTGTGCATACAGAACTTATTAAAAGAGATTTTGTTTTGGTTTTCCATCCTCCTTTTGAAAGTCATATTCTTTCTTTTCTCAAGTTGAAAAACTGGACTGTTACTGCTGTTGCTTAAATCTTTGCTTGTAGATTGCTTTTCTCATAGAGACACACAAGCAGTAAACCAGATTGCCCCTTAGTCCTAGCATTCTGTGTAAAATTGCCAACTTCTGTGTCATTTTGGAGGCATTTTTTCTATCTGTGTCTTATTTTATTTACGTGTGTATTTGCCTTCCTTATCTGGCCTGTCTCATTTTTGTATAAACCTTTGCGTTTGAATATTAGCTTTGAAATTATGGTCTGTTTTGCAAGAGATGGATGTGGTTCCAGCAGCACTTTTTTCATTAAGTCATTCTAGCAGCTGGGTTGAATTTTTCCTTCTGAGTGTGTGGAAAGAATGACAATAGGTGCTGGAAATTAAGGAACAAACTTAAAGCTATGTAACTTTTAAAGTCAATATGAAAAGAGTAGTTTCTATGAGCAGAGGCAAAACAAATTACTTGAAGAAGTTGTTTTTTACCCATTTTGGTGTCTATTCAATGCATTTTTGTCCTGAGACACAGATGCCATTACTATTTAATGTATTCAAGTATACTTAGTACTGGAAAGATATTACTTACACTGTTTCTTTAAACCTTCATCCACTTCTAAGCTGAACTGTTCTTTGGCTATGCTTTTAGGAATTATGTTGAATTCAGTCCATATTACTAGTTTAGTTGCAAACTTTTCTTTGCTATATCATAGTTCCTAATTAAGTCCTTTTTCTAATGAGAAATCTGTGTAATTAATAATGAATGCAGGGTTATGGTATGTCTGTATTTCACATAATGCTCTTTGTTCATTGCGCTGCGAAAGCAAATGCATGAGTCATGTCAGTTATGTTTATTATTAATTAAGTGTAGATGCTTTTCCATCATAATTTCACAATCCAGTGTTCCACGAAATTGTCAATGCAAATAGCACTTTCCTGCCTCCTGTAAATAGAATTTATCTCAAGCAGGGGTGCTTGCTGTATATTCTACATTATAGTAGGCAGCAAAAGAACTATGTCCTTCGGAATTCATAAAAAACTCAAATATTTTTGAGTGAGAAATTTTATTTCCAGTAGATAGTGCCAGCAGTAAGGTAGTGATACTGTTGTACTGTTGATAGTCAATATTATCTGATCCCTGATTCTAGAAATGAAATTTTTGTCTTTTAGAAATTATTGATACCAAAATTTGAGATGCTGCAATTTTATCTTCCCTGCTTAGATTATTATAATCCTTGTATATTTATAATGTTTACTACATAAACATCTCTTTTAGTGCTTGTCATGGTCATTGAATTTTCAGTGAGTTTGATGTTACTAGTCTGAGACTCTGAATTTGTTACCTGTGCTATTCTTCTTGGTTCCTGGGCATGATCATTTTTCTTATTTTGGTTTGTTTCCAGGCATTTGAAGTAAGAGATGTTTCAGGGCAAATCTGAAATCCTAAGAATTCAACTAGTCCTGCAGTACTCTGCCAGAAAGGGCTTAATTTTGTCCTTGAAACATGTGAATTGATGCAGTGTGAATTAAAGACTCATTTAAACTTGATATGACAGAGAAGTCTGTGGCTCACAAGTGTTTTAAGGGTTTTAGTCTGTTTTATTCTTGCATGTAGAAACATGTCTGTTGCTGTTCAAGGGTTTACTACCTATACTGTTATAGGAAACCCATGGAAGGAAACAGTACACATTCTCAAAAAGCAGTTGTAGATTGAGTCATGTCTAGTCAGCATTGTCTAAAAGCTGTTGGTGTATGTAAACTTAGAGTAGTATTAATGGCAGATGTTAATGATTTTTATACTCCTGCTTTATTAATAAGTTTACAGTACAATCACAAATAGAAGTATTTTTTCCCTCTCATAATTTTCTAGACATCTCCAATTCTGGTATATTTTTTTTAGCACACTTGTGCAGCTATGTGTTTAGTCTTTACTTCATTCAAGTCAGCATTATGCTCTCCTTGGCTTTGGCTGGGTACTGATCTGGTACATGTGGGTATTTTAAAATTCTGATTCAGAGAGTGGCAGTGATTTGGATCTCCTACATTGCTGTGAGTGTTTTCTGCACTGTAGGATAAAATTCAGAGGAACAGGTTCTTCCCCAGCAAGTAATTGGCTTTTCTTGAAGAAATAATTTAGCTTGTACGACAGGATAATCCTATTTTTCTCTTTAGTTTACTGTGGCAGTTTCTCATAGCACTTCTGAGAATCTCTTAAAAATGCTAGTTGGCATGCAGTGAAATAAATTGTATGTTGTAGATTTGTAATGAAAAATATTGCCCAGTAAAAATGAACTGAGTTAAGATGGGATTTTGAAAATAATGTTTTCCTTTTCTCTTGTATTTGGAAGCAGAAAGCTTGCACATGGCATTTTAAAAGATGATGTCTGCCTTTTGTGTTAGGCCTATAACTTACTTCTGTTCGAAGTCCTAAAAATATTTGTTTATAGTAGGAGTGTATTTGGACAACCGTGGTGCATATTGATCCAGTCAAATGTCAGCCTTTTTAAAAGCAGTATATCAAGAAGGTTACGGCCTTGTGAACAGTAGTCTTTAATCACCACATCTACATGTTTGTGTTCTTTAAATGAATGTCAGATGTTGCGAGTGCAATTGGGGAGGTGTAAAGATGCAGCCTGCAAGACGCAGCTTCCTTTTTGCCACAGATACAAGCTGTTGTGCTTGAAAGATTTTTCTGTGGTCTTTGTAGTGCATGAAAACTTGAACCTGCAAACCTGCAGGTTCAAAGGATGTTTGATTTTGGGGTTTTTTTAAATGCAAAGTTCAAGTACTGCTAGCATGATGCAAATATGCATTACAGTTTTAAAACATATTGGCTTACTTTGAAAGAGCTACATCTAGAAGAAAAGGCAGAATCACCTAAAGCTTCAAGCACTCTGGCAAGGGAGGATGGGGAGGGTAATTTTTTCTAGTGTGGTTTTCTGTGGGGGGGATCTTCCAGTCAATTCACCAGAGTGTGAATTTTCAGTACCTTTTCAGAATGTACTGCAACACTGAGCTGATAGTCTGTAAAGAGCTCTAGCTCATTTCATACCTCTAATGTTGGAGAAATAATTTTTAATTAATTCTTGCTGGTATTTTAAAATAACTGCTACAGCCCTGTTCTTTTTCTGTACCCTCAACAGCCAAATTCTGGTGAATTGGACCCATTGTATGTAGTTGAAGTGCTCCTGCACTGCAGCAAAGACAGTTTGAAAAATTCTGCTACTGAGTCTGCAAAGCCAGCCAGACCTGATGAGAAAGGAGAGATGCAGGTTTGTTACATGAGTTTATTCTCAGTAGTTCCTTATAAACTTTCCCAAATCTTCATTTCCAAACCATTTGCAAACTATGGTAAAAGAGGGACTGATGCATTTAAGGAAGAGAAAGAATCTGTACACCTAACTCTGCCTTCTTAATAAATTAAAGTAATAAATTTTTAGTAGTACTATTTGACAGATGCTTTTTTTAAGCAGTATCTTGTCTCTGGGAGCAGAATTCCTTTTTTATTTCTTAAAATCATGAAGGCTGGAAAAGACTTTCAGAATCATTGAGTTCAACCTTTGAACACCAGCTTGTCACCTAAATCATAGCACAAAGTGCTACATCCAGTTGTTTCTTGAACCCTTCCAGCGCTGGTGGCTCCACCAGCTCTCTGGACAGCTTTGCAAAACTCTCATTCTAAAATTAAATTGAATTTTTTTTTAGTGAAAATATTTGCATTATTTAAAATTCTCAATTTGAAACCCTATATCAAGACAAACAGTTACGATTTTCATATCCAAGGCAGTTTAATTTGTCTGCAGGTTTTTTCTCAGAAAGTCCATTTAAACCTTGGAGTTCAATGCAGTGTTGATTTTTCATGGTGTCATGATGGTTTTGATACTTAGGGAGATCTATTTTCTGGCTTGATGTTCTTCAGTGGTAGTGTTCTTAGTTAAGTATATGGCAACAATTTGTCTGGTTTGGATCAGAAGAGGTATTCCAGCAGGTAAGACGCAAGGTAATAGAAAAGCTGTTGTTTTGTTTTCTGTTGTAGTCTTTCTCCAGATGTAAATGCATTCAGAATTTTCCCGTTTGGACAATTACTTTTCTTCTTTATGAATACTTTAAGTCATTAGCCCCATTTTCCTGCTGTGTCCTTGAGCACTAAGTTTTTCTTTTCCCTTGGAAAAGTTTTGCTATGGACCAGTAATAAGAGGTATGTTTTTTACTGATTTATGAGTTACTACACTCTCTTTGGTAGGTTGTTCCCGTTTTGGTACATCTTGTCTCAGCCATCAGCAGTGTCCGACTTTACATACCGAAAGACCTGAGGCCTATTGATAACAGGCAAAGTGTGTTAAAATCTGTACAGGTAAGTTCCACTAGCCTGTGTAAGCACTCCGCTCTGAATAGTGAGGTACTCTTAAACCCAAAGCAGTTTGTTCTAAAGAAATTTGCATAAAGCTTCTGTCACGTCTTCAGCCTTATTCTTTAAAGGGATTGGAAGCCACAGTGTATGTCAATTGTTTCTCGTTGTCAGGCCATTTCAAACTGATTTTGAACACTTCTGAAGCATCACATAACTTACATTACAGCCTCCTGTGTCTCTATAGTTATGCCAGCTTATTTGTAAAATGCAGTGTATTTTACTGTTACTAATCTTAAAAAAAAATCTTTTCTCATCATTTTAGGAAGTACAGAAACGGTTTCCTGATGGAGTTCCCTTACTAGACCCTATTGATGACATGGGCATCAAAGACCAAGGGCTGAAAAAAGTAATCCAAAAAATAGAGGCATTTGAGCATAGGATGTATTCACATCCTCTTCACAATGATCCAAACTTGGAAACCATATACAAACTTTGTGAAAAAAAAGCACAGGTAAAGATACAAACCAAATTACTTTGTACTTAGCTGGAGAGGGAGGAGGGAGGTTGTCTTCTTACTTGCTTTTCTTTTTATTTGCAAAGCCCAGATCAGCCCTTTTTAATACAGTAAAATTATTGAATCTCAATAACAAAAGGGCTGAGTTGGTGGTAAGCCCTTCATTGATACAGATGCAAAGTTATGTCTGAAAAGAAAACTCTTCAGAGGAATTTTTCAGGAATTAGAAGGCTACAGGGGTCTTTTTCACTGAATAGACATAGCACAATACAGCATAGAAAAGGTCTTTATCAATAATTTTAGTTGATAATTTTTAATACGTTTGTGCAAACCTAAGTTGAATTGATAGTGCTTATTAGCTTGAGGAGCGTACTAGAGAAATCATTGTGCTGCTGCTTCCTGAGCTGACTCTCAGCCTGGAAGCCATGCACTTACTTATTTTGTATAGAGTTGTACACTCTTAGACTGAAGCTGGTTGTGCATAAAACCAGTTCTCACGTTTCTCTGCTGCTTGAGCAAACAGGTTCCCCAGGAGCCACTTCATGGAAGTGAGGCGGTTCTGGTATGGGCAGCACAAAGTTGCATGTGGTAAGACCTGATGGACCAAGCAGCTTTCTGCAGGGCTGTAAGGATGTAGACAGTGACTGTGATGAACTGCAAGCCACTGGAGACGTTCTAATAGCAGGAAAGAATGCCTTTGGATTACATTTCATTGAATAATTGGTTAGCTGAGATTTAGTGTAGGTCTCAGAAGATGAGCACTCATTTCTCAACAGGAGGTCACTTCTTTCTTTTTAGTGTGGCCTGGTTTGGTTTGTTTCCCGCTGTGGGTAAAAAGCTTAACTTTCCAAGCTTACCAGAGGTTTCAGTGGATAAACGGAGATGATGATGATGGTGATGATGATTATTAAATTTATTTTAAACCTTCCTCTAAGAAGACTTTGGCAAGTCAACTTGTTCTGAGGCCTTTATGTAAATTCAACAATGTCTTTAAAACAGTTGCATCTGTTAAACCAGCCAGGTGTAATTCCTCTCCTTCTGGCCCCCCAGATTGCTATGGATATTAAAGTAGCAAAGCGAGAATTGAAGAAAGCCAGAACTGTCCTGCAAATGGATGAACTCAAGTGCCGCAAGCGTGTTTTGAGAAGACTGGGGTTTGCCACGTCTTCAGATGTTATTGAGATGAAAGGACGGGTTGCTTGTGAAATCAGCAGGTAACTGGCTTCTGTGCAAGCTGTTTATTGTCATGAATACACACTTTACTGTCCTTGCTAAAATTAGTACATTTTGTTTGTATTTTAAAATTTTGAGACCATTAGAGAAAGGGTTCTTCAAAGACATGAAAATGCCAAAACAATGGCTATTTTTGTATCTGACTTAGGTAATAGCATGTGTTTTCATTTAATGTTGTGCATTGCATGAGAGGAAGGTCTTAATGTCTACAGTTGACGTTGAACCAGGACTGTCGGTACAGTCACAAATGAGTGTAAAGATGATAGTCAGCAGTTACCAATTCACTGACAGGTTTGGAATAGAGAGAAATTGTTTCCATAGGAATCTGTGAAGTGGTGCATTTTACTGTAGTACGTTTAGCAGGTACATATATATTGAAACAGGTAAAAAAAGTCATGAACCAGACTTTAATATTTTACTGTGTAACTCAGACTTTGATAAGCTTTTGTATTTTTAAAAGTCACAGTGACTGCTCTACTCCTTGTCTTACAGATAAGTTTGAAAGCTGATACCAATATTTGTTTGATAACTAATTGCCCTGCAAAATTTGATAGCAAGTGAGAATGCTGAATCAGAATTTTATATCCTTCCTGACAGTCTGGAACTGTTTGAGTTACACATCTTTTTTCTAAAAATCCTACTTTTTTTTTTTTCCCCATCCTATGCATTTTTTGGATAAACTCTAAAAATAAAGGTCTGGTCTTACCAAAAGTTTGGTGGTTTATGCAAATAAGTATGTTTGGATTTAGTATCTGCATCATGCACTTATTTTAATAATTCATGAGTAAGTCTTTATTCTTCAAGTAAATTGAAGCAAGTTTGTTCATTTCTTCAGTATTTTGGAAATATCCAGTTGAATCTTCTCTAACCAGCAGCAGTACTAGTTCTAGTCCTTTTTGTTAGTTGCCTAACTCCCTGGTTCTTTCTGATCTCTTGATATTCTGTCTGATAGAAACTGACTGAATTAACTATTCATACTAACTCATATGATCTGTCAGGAGAGTTTTATTGTAGTCCAGTAGGTGCTTTTAGTTTCTTTAAAATACTGTTGCAATCTCTTATTAATTAGCATTCCCCTTGGAAAGCTAATATATTTGTGAGTGTGTGTGTGTGTGTGTGTATTTAGTGTCTCTGACAGTAAAATTAAGGTGCTGGGTTTTTATCCATATCCAGCTGCATCACAAAACAGATTAATAGTTCTTAATTTAAAAATCACATATCAGTAAGTCTTTCCCCTAAGCTTCGTTCTCTTTATTTTAGTGCTGATGAACTACTCCTGACAGAAATGATGTTCAATGGTCTCTTCAATGACTTGTCTGCAGAACAGGCAACTGCACTACTCAGCTGTTTCGTGTTTCAAGAGAATGTGAGTTACTTCTTCAATTCAAGAATTCGAGACATTCCTGTCTTCTAATAATACTGTTTGTAATTCAGTTGCAGAAATTGGTCATAACAGTATGAGCCATTGCACATTTTTCATCGCTTCCTAAGGCATTTGACGTGAACTCCCATTGAACTTAGCAAAAGCACTTCAGCTTCAGTGCTAAAGTCTCTTTCCTCATGAGTGACATGTTAAAGGTTGTGTTAAATTGCGGTCTTCCTCTTGCAGTGAATTAGTATCAGTAGATTCTCAACATATGTGGCACTATTAATACACACACCCCTCCATATAAGTTAAAATGTAGAATTATTGTATCAAGAAGATGCTTAACAATAACTGTACTCTACACTGTGGGGTGAGGGTACCTTTAATTCTCGGATGTGTCTATGTTACGTTACATGGTCAGTACCCTTGACCATTGATCAAAACGGCAGTACCACATGGAATTGATACCAAAAAAGCTGTTAAAATCAGACCGTATGTTTTTAAATGCAAAAACTTGGGCATTTAATACCAGATGTTATTGTTCTACCACCTGCAAGCTGTATACAAGGTTAGTATCACCCCAGAAAATTAGTAAAAATAAACTTCCATATGAAATATTTTTGCAAATAGATAGCAAGATGTATCACTCAGTTGGATTCTAAATATGGAAAAAAAAATTAGCAGCAGATGCTAATGCATTCCATTTGTTAGTAGAAAGGACACCAAGGTAAGCCATTGTTAATTGGAACATTGGGGTTCACTCAACAATAGTACTTGGGTCTAAACAGCTAGGATATAAAGATGTTATATTTTGAAATTTTGGAAAGCCATATTTTCATATATTGCCACTGATGCTTAAGTTATTAAAAACATATTCTTAAATAAAAGCTTGTGACTGTCAAAGCAGTAAATGGCAGTTCATTTGTCAGTTCAAAACTATGGTACAACTAAACAGAGGGAATTTCGGAAGTATCCAGAAAGCAGGTGCTGTTTTTCATAATGTTGGTATACTGTACAGAAAGATTTAGTTTTCTGATTTAGTTTGAGGAACGACCATTTGGGGAATTCAGTAATTTTAGTGTTTGATAACAGGTTTGAGAAATTATTGGAATAATTTAGGATTACAGTATCATGCACTGAACTTCTGTTTTTGCATTTAATTTGGTATAGAGCAAATGTATGGGAGCACATGAGATTGTTTAATGTCTTCTTTTTCAGTCCAGTGAAATGCCAAAATTGACTGAGCAGTTGGCAGGACCACTTCGGCAAATGCAGGTAATTAGAAATCTGTCTGAACTCAGGGTTGGTGTTAGCCTAAGCAAATCTCATGAGTAATGGATAATAAGTGCATGGTTGAAGACCTAATTTTGGATCATTAGTGAATTCAGCTGGCACTGCATGTGATTTTGCAATGTGTAATAATACGCTATATTGTTTGCAGTAAATCTTTATGCTAATTTAGGACATGCCTCTAAAAGTTTTATAAGCTTGCTTACTACACTGTAGATTGTTAGTACAGGCAGACTTAATGTAAATAGTGGTTTACTTTCTGATTCTGAATAATTTCACATGAAAAAGGAAACCTCATCCTGTAATGCAGTACCTAATAATGTGCATGTCTTTCTGTCGGTTAAATACTTATTCTGGTTACATATATTTTAAATGTAAAATATTTTATTTTAAAGGAGTGTGCAAAAAGAATCGCCAAGGTGTCAGCAGAAGCAAAACTGGAAACTGATGAAGAAAATTACTTGAATTCTTTCAGACCCAACCTAATGGATGTTGTGTATACATGGGCAAATGGAGCTAACTTTGCTCACATCTGCAAAATGACTGATGTCTTCGAAGGTAGGCTAATCAGTTGTTCTTTAGAAGGTATGAGTTGGTAATTCTCCAACAGGGAATGGTAATACTGAATAACCTTGTAGTAAACTCAGATGTATTCAAGCATCTGTATGGCTAAAGTAAAGTGGGAAAAAATTGTTTACTATATATGTTAATTTATACTTACACATGTTGATAATTTAGAATCTAAGATTTTTTAAAGGTATATCTCTGTATTCTAAAAACTTCCTATAAAACTCAGAAATTCTAAGCATTACAACAAAAGGTAATGCTTACTTTTTCTAGTTAAAGGGAAAAAAAAACATGTTCCAAATGCTTGTCATCAGGAAGTACAGCTCTTGCACTTGTCCTCATTATAGTTAAGTTTTTTATTTATTTGGTATAACCAGTTGGTACAACCAATTCCTCCTGCTGACTTAATGATGACAGAAGTGAGAAGTGGTAACCAAGTCTCTCTTTTGAATAGTTTTTCGCAGCAGTGCAACGGAGATAGTTGCAAAGCCTAGCTATAACCTGTCAGGTGGATTAATTTGGTTCCTAAAATTGGAGCACTAGAAACTGCCCCTTGATGAAGAATACTTTGTTTTCACTTTTTTAAAGTATGATGACTTACAGCCCTGATACTTTGTAAAAACAAACCATCCAAAGGGTCTTCAAACCAGAATCAAAAACCAGCCTGCTGGAAGTTGTGAAGAACAGTAGGATGGATGCACCCGTCTTAGAAGTCTTCTTTTTTGATGTTGTTACTGTCACCGCTGCCTCTCAAATGCTATTTTCTTGTTTGCAAAGGTTTGCAAATTCCCTTATAACAAGGGAATTCATTTACATAATTCGTGTGTGTAATCCAATGCATAGACCCAGGAACTTTCTAAAGAAAGTTGCCTTTGAGCAACACAAATCCTGGCAGTCTTTGCTTCTGCAGTCAGCAGATTCCTCCTATTGCAATGAGTATCTGAGCCTTTCGTTTGCTATGGAGGCACCCTGAGTATGTGGCTCAGTAGCTGGCTCATGTTTTACATTGACATTTGAATGTTCAGGATACACTGGGCAGTAACATTTTCCATTTACCATATTTGTACCAGGACAGTCGGCTTTGTTCTACTCAGTAGTGCCAGCTCCCTGAAAATTAGATTTTAGTGGCCTGTTTTGAGAAGGTCAGCTCTTGTAGCAGGGGTCAATGCATGATTCTTCCCTTAACTTTCAGTAGGCTGGTTTTCTGTGCCTTATCCAAAAGGAAGCACTTCAGGCATCCATTGCTGGTTATGTGTACCTTAAATGGATTGTGGTGTTCCTAAATCCCAGAGTAGTTTACCTTGGTTATCCAAGCAACTGTAGTGATTTCAAAGAATATCAGAATACAAAATAAGCCTGAGTGTTCCAAGAACAAGTGTATTTGCCACAAAGTGGAGTAGTGTTGATTTGCTAATGAAAATACATTGTCTTTAAGCTGAAATGTGTGTATTGGGAAGAAATAAAAATAAGAGCAGCTTTTTAAAGCCGTTCGGGAAGAATAGCTAAACTGCAGACCAACTCCTGCTTTATGGAAGTATAAACAATAGTAATTTATTTTAAAATAGCAATTTTCTTTTTCTTGCAAAAATACCCTATGTCTGCAACAAGCCCAGCTACGCTGCCTGTAAACAAGTACTCCTTGGAATGGCTGTCAGGTCGGCCTTGTAAATGGAGATGAGCAGGATCTTTGACAGCTGAGCCAGGGCCTGCCACAGTGCAGCACAGCCGTGCTCGGGGCAGCTGCCCACAGGTCACTTGTGTTGGTGTGTGCTCTGTGCTCAGTAGGCTATGTGTGGGTTTTTCCATCTGTGTCATTGCAACAGGTTTTACAGACTGCTGCTCTTACACAAACTGATCTCACTGTAGAAACTGACATGGCCTAGTGAGGTCCTATGAATGCTTTTTAGAAGAGAAGCATTGCTTTGTCATCAGTTTCCCTAGAGCTTTGCACAATGTTCTTTTCATATTGTTGGTTTTTTCCCAGATATTATGCCTTAAGAGGTAATATAGAAAGGTTGTATAGACCAAACCCCCTTCAGTGAGCAGGGACATCTTCCCCTAAATTTGGTTGCTCAGAGCGCCATCCAACCTGACCTTGAATGTTTCCATGTATTGAAAGGTCACAATAAGGTCTCCCTGGAGCCTTCTCTTCTCTAGGCTGAACAACCCCAACTCTCTCAGCCTGTCCTCAAAGGAGACCTGTTCCATCTCTGATCATCTTGGTGGCCCTCCTCTGGACTCGCTCCAACAGGTTGATGTCCTTCCTGTGCTGGGGACCCCAGAGCTGGATGCAGCACTGCAGGTGGGGTCTCATGAGAGCAGAGGGGCAGAATCACCTCTCTTGCCCTGCTGGCCACACTGCTTTGGATGCCGCCCAGGATATAATTGGCTTTCTGGGCTGCAGGTGCACACTGATGGGTCATATACAGCCTGTCATCCAGCAGCACCCCCAAGTCCATCTCAGCAGGGCTGCTCTCAAGCCCTTCATCCTGTATTTACCTAATAACAGTTATTTTACCTACAGTCATTTTGACTGTAGGAGATGCTGCTGGAGGAAATGACCAAACAGGATACAGTTTGCTTGTGGCCAGAAGAGCAGAAGCATTTAGGGTTGTTTTGTGAGATTTGTAGCAGTGACTTGGGTTCAGCTGTGAGGAAGGTTCAAAGAGGAGATGAATGCATAATAAATCACAAGTGGGTGTTGGGTTGCAGTGTAGGAGCTGTGGCAAGATGCTTGTGTGCATTATTGTAACCATGCAATTGAGTGGTAGAGTGGTCCATGGACTTTTGATTAGCACAGGAGCAGTAAGATGGATCGCTTACTGTTTTAATACCGTTGCCAACTAAAGAACTAAGGCTTGTTAAAAAAATACCAAAACAAACCTGCAGGAGTTGTTGAAGTAGCAAACTTGTGAATCCCCTAATGCTCTGTGGTTTTTGAGGAGGTCGTAACAAGTACTTGAAAGAAATCCGCTAGGAATTACTCAACAGCCCAGAAACTACTATGATTCGATTAGTTAGAGACTGTAAAGACAGTAGAAAGGACAAGCATTTGGAAACAGCTTCAAGGAAATGCCTCACAGAGAAATCTACTGTGCAAACAGAAACTAAGTTTAAGACATTTGTCTTCTAGATAAATTGAACAAGGTTGTAGAAGGAACTATTACTTCAAATAGTTCAGGACCAGTTACATGATGTGGCACAAAGTTTTCCCTTGCTCTTTCATACAGGTAGCATAATTCGTTGCATGAGGCGACTAGAAGAACTGCTTCGGCAGATGTGCCAGGCTGCAAAAGCAATTGGGAACACAGAACTGGAAAATAAATTTGCAGAGGGTATGTATTTCACTTTCACAGCACATGAAGCGATTCTAGAAGAAAAAGCAATGGGGGGAAGGGGCTGCACAGGTAGTGAGGGCTGAAGGTGAATAGTTTTATAATGTGAACTTCTGATGTTTACTTCATGGCATACAGCACCATTGCTGTTATCTTTCCAGATAACATCTTTGTAACAAAGCTCGACTTAAAGGGTGGATACTGACAGTTTAACTAAGTTTTTGGCTAAAAATGGGTGTACAATGACTTCCGTTTAATACTTATAACATGCTTATAACTGTACTTTAAATAGTGGTTGTGTCATCTATGCGTCTTAACTATTAATATTTTTTTCCTTCTTAATAGGGATTACAAAAATCAAGAGAGATATTGTGTTTGCTGCAAGCCTTTACCTGTAACAGCAGATGTCTTCCAGAAATTATATTGACACGATGGAACAAATTCATCAGCGTCACATGTGGCTTCCATATCAAGTAATTCCTTTTAATGGTGTTTACTTAAACCACAGTTGATTCAACAAGGCATGTACAAACAGCAGTGTATGTAATATAACTTGTTACTGTTTTCAATAAAAATTTACAATTTTAATAGCTTTCTTTTAAGCAAGAGCTTGAACCAACAGAAATTTAAAGTTTAGATGTACAATAACTGTGGTAGATGTTACTATATACAGGTAAAGTGAGCATCCAAGAGCAGCAGCAGTCCCTTAAAGGCATTTACTTATATTACATAATTAGACTTGTGAAATTGTTTTCTTTCAGAGCAACATAGGTGATGCGGGTCATTCTTCATGGTTGATGATTGCTGCCAAAGTGATTTCCATTTGTTGGAGTCTCGTGTAGGGTTGTATGGGAATCTTCTTTTGGTTGAAATGTACATCCTCTCACTTTGAAGAAGTCTGACACATACACAACCTAAGTGGACAAATTAGTGTTAAGTTCCTGCACTCATAAGTCTTTCAAACAAGGGCTCTGCAGAAGGCAAATTCTGTTATCAAAACTAATAAAAAGCTTAGAAAACGGCAGGGATGTCTTGTACAAAATTCAGACATCTGTTCTTTCAATAGCTTTTTCACCTTGCCATTGACCATTTAGCCACTCATGGTTTAAGCTGAATTCAAGGCTTGTGCTAACTAACTGCTGACTGCCTTACCAGGCACTGCTTCATTACAACAGCCATAGTTTCAACAGCTCTAAATGAAGGAGCAAAATATGCTTTCTAAAGGCCCACAATGCAAGTTTAGTTAATTTTTTTTTGTAATTTAGGTAGAACAGAACAGGAGAGGTGGTGCTTTAGCTGGACCCAGCAGCTGTAAGGCCAGCTCTACGTATGTAGTCCTTTCCTGCAGTTCTTTAAACATACCACCTCAGTTTTTCACAGCTAAGAGACGTCTCCCTCACTACAAGACAGGTGGTTGATCCAATTCTGCAGCTTGCTGTCTTCCACTGCTCCCTTCACCAAGTCCTATAGCAGATGTGCTGGGCACAGTGCTGCATGGAGTGCAATAAATGAGAAGCCTCACATGATCCCTTCCCTTCCTGTATTGTGTCTTCCCCTCCCGCTGCAACCCTGAGACGTGCAGAAGACTGTCCATGGCAGAAGAAACAAATCTCCCACCACACTGGCAGCTGGCTGATGACCCAGCACACGGCTTTAGCCACAGACCAGGGGAGTTTCAGCTTCCACTTAATGCCAGATTCCCTCAGTTCAATTTAGTGATCCATTTGCTGTTGCTGTGCCATCATGCTCTAACCTCAGCTTGCTTTTTCTGGAGAGGAACTCATTAGTTCTTTCAGATGAGAGTCTGGGGGTGGTGGTTGGTGCTAGTGTATATTTTTAAAAATAATTTCCTGACCTTTCAACTCTACTCACTGTAATGCTACTTTCTACTCTTTCTTGTATTACCAAGCACCTTCTGAATCATCCAGCATCCTTGACTAAACTTGTTTTCCTAATAAAAGTATCCTCACCTCTTCAATCTCTGATGTTTCTTACTCTCTGCACTCCTTTTCTTAGAAAAAGAGATTGGACAAAAGTGAGAGGTAGGATTATGCCAACATGTAGCCATTTAGTAACAGCTAACGCAGCCTGTACGATTTCCCAGAGCTGCTCCAACACTTGCTTTGATTATTGATTGAAGTAGTAGCTTTGTCTTGAACTGTACCCTTCTCACCTGAGAAAGCTGACAAAGCATTTATTTTGGAAGTGGTTCTTCCAAGCTAAGCCTCAGTTCCTGGTAACTGAATCCTTCAGTATGACCTCAGTTCGCTCCCATTGATCCAGAAGTCATGATCTATTCCTTCCCATGGATGAATTAGCCATGGCATTTTGGTGACAGCCAGTACAACTGTTGCCACTAAGTCAACTGGGCCGGCTGTGACAAGTTTAGGCAAGTGTCTGTTCCCTGGGATAGCTTTATACTCATCAGTACAGCTAAGCTTCACAGGTTCCCCCATAGAAGCACATTTGTAGTACTAGGACTGCACACAAGAAATGGTAAAGTGTTTTAGTTTCCCATCGGACTGAAAAAACACACTGTGTGAAGTGGCAAAGGCAGACACTTTGATGCTCTCCTTATTTTTCAAGGCTTTTTTCCCCTGTTTACTTTGTACAGAGTTCTCTGCTATTGTACTTGAGATTTCGGATTTGGCTAGAAGCAAAAAGCGTGATTTATATAGGGAGGCCTACATGCTTTGCAGTTGCCATTTCCATCTTAGTTATTTGAAAAGCTCTTAAACAGTGACAATTTCATGTTGTCCAGTGGCAAAAACTGCCACTTACCTCATTGGGCCAGGGCCTGCCTCACTCCCCAAGGTAGTATTGCTACACCCTGTTCAAGGAGTTTCCCTGCTTCAGCAATTTTTGAAGCATTAGAAATACAGGTTTGCTTTCCTCTGAACACAGCCTGCAGTTCTAAGGTGCTGTTCATAAGTGCAGCACTCACATACCCCCACCCCCTCAGGAGTTACTTACAATGAGCACAGCTACCACTGCTCCCTGGATAAGTCCTGTTAAAACATCACTCCAGTGATGCTTGTAGTCAGAAACACGTGACAGACCCACGTAGATAGATGCAGCAATGAGACCAAATTGTATAGTAGGACGTACGAGTCTTGCCCAGTCTCCTTTCATTCTTGCCTGAAGATAAAGCTGAAAGAAAAATAAGTTATAAAATGCAGTAAGCACAAAAGCAGTAAAAAAACTTGTGTTGGGTCCTTTCAAAGAGTTGATTGAAATTTGCATTGAGATAATATTCACAGCTGTTCTAGGTGCTATAGCTATACTTTCAAGGCTGCCAAGGCAGAGTTCGATAGTTTTGGTCTTTATTTCATATATAACACCATCATATTCTTCTGTTTGTCATATTGGTACAAACGAGTATTTTCAGGATAAAGGTCCTGGTAATACTAGAGCCACTTAAGGCTTAAAAATAATCCGGTGGAAGTCAAACCAGTATTTCACTCCTGCATGAACTACAGGTAAGCCTTCTATAAAATACTTCACATTTACTATACATAGAGCTGACAGGTTTTTTAACTTCATTCTAAATTCTAGTCACCTTTGGTATTACCAACTTTTAGCATAGTATTGCAGCTGTAGCTAAGTACCAGAACTAACTTGATATAATGATTGCATTTCTCAGTTGTCACTGGTATATTTCACTGGGCTGCGTTCCTCACCCTTTTCAGCTGTAAATTAACCATGCTACCACTCTGGTGGATATATGAAATTTCCATGGTTTCTCCCTCCCCTTAGCCCTGCTTTTGTTGTGTATATCTATGTTTTTGATGTGTTCTCTCCAATTTGCAGTATTTATTACTTTCCCATCTAATCTAATCCAAGACCCTGCCTTTGTTTATTCCCTTGTCTGTCTAGGATCTGGCTGTCTACATCTGTCTGGCTTTCTAGCTTCTCCAAATACACTCTGTAAACATAATTGAATTTATTCTGAAACTTAATCCTATCACCAAAAAAGGCACCATAGTTACTGCATTCACTGAGAAAACAATACAGTTGGAAGTTATATTTAACTTTTCAAGTATATATTCTCAGAGACACCTAGAAACTTCAGGGCAAGGACAAAACCTTAGCTGACAGTCTTGAGAAATGCAGAAACCAACACACAGGCATCAGGCACCAAGGCAGCACACCAAACTCCTGGTAAAACCCTCCACTGCCAACTTCAAAATCCATGGCTAACTTTGAGAAGCAGTACATTTACAATGTAAATACAGGCACAGAGAACACACTGTAGATGCAGAGGTGATACTTTCCAAAGTTAAACATTTGGGGAATGTTTCTCTGAGTAACTTACATCATAATTTTGGCATGCTGATATTTTCAGCTATAAATGGAGCATCAAAAACATCAACCCCATCCATAAACAGTTTTCTTTAATAGCAAGGTCAGGGTAAAATTGGACTCTGAAGAAGCTACACCTAAGCCTGAACTGAAAAATAATTTTTTCACTTCAAATTGGTGGGCACTGCATATTTCTGTGGGCCTCAAATTTACCACTCAGGAAAATACAGTTTAGCCACTTCAAAAATTACCTGTCACACAAAGTTCTTTTAACAAAAGGTGTTTTAATGGACTTACAGTGATACTACTTCTGGATTTACCAACAGTAGACCAGAACACTACAAAGTGCCTAACGGAGCAGAGGTAGGTCCAAGGAGCATATGCTAAAAGCCTAAAGAGTTGGCTCATGATTTGATACTGGCTGTTCTTTACTCTTCCGCTATTCCCACTAAATTTTCATGAAGGCAGTTGAAATACCTTGCTGCAAGGAAGTTTTTTCCATCTAAACATTTTTTGAAATTGGCAAAGTCATAGTAGGAAAAGAAAAGGGTTGTGCAACTGCAGGTAGGTGAGAAAACAGGTTTACTTCTGAACACAAGAAGAAAATGGGACAAGGCATGCAAATGCCAACTTGAAAAAGATGCCAGCCCAGTGCACTGAAGGATCAATAAAGCAGTCTTCGCCCTTATGCAGCATGTATTCAAATTCTTTCTGCTTGACAAAGCAACAGACAAGAAATTTGGATTTGACATCTGTGTGCAAGCTTGATTTCTGTACTATGAGAGTAATCTCCCATCACAGAGAAGATCTGGAGCTGTTCTATCAGCTGCAGAGCACAAGCAGTTGGCTACAGACTTCACGAATTCTAGATGATTCTTCACACCATCAGCTCCTGTATCTGTACAGGAAATGACCAAAGGCCTTCTTGCATCTTCTATCAGCAAACCGATCTACATTGTTCTAAAACTAGGTGTGAGAAGGGTGAGAAATGATACCACAGATAAGTGCTAGGCTGACTGGTCACTGCTCTGTTTAATTCCAGAAATAGCAGCTGTTATTCTGGTTACAATTGGCTTCAGGTTTTTGGGGCTTTTTTTGTTAAGTTGAAAGTAATTGGTTATTAACCTGCTGCTGGAATAGCAGATGCCATGTTATTTTTAAGCAGGTATCTTCAAACTGACACTGCTTTTAATAGGCTCAGAGTTGTGCTCTCCTGCCAAGCTTCTTCCCGGTAGTGTGACTTGCTCTCAGAAAGACAGCAGCAATATGTCTGGCTGCAGCAGGCCATCAGGTCCACACAGGAAAATAAAGCAGCCAAGGAGAGGAGGAGCTTCTGCCAATGATTCATTAAATGTAAATCAAGGTTAATACTGAAAGCATTCCCAACTTACCGTTATATAGTATTAGCCCTTATGTATAATTAAATGCCCAATATGGAGATGTCCTAGGCCCATGCTGCATTAACTCTTGCTACTATTTTGACCCTGTTGACTAACAGAGGGCAATGGCTTCAGGCTGTTTACAGAACCTCCTCCTTCACAGCATACCTCAGTTTCCTTTGCTCTCCTTTGAAGTCATTTACAGGATAGCCTTAGAGAAGGAAAACAGAAGCAAATCCCTGTCTCCCCACCCAAGCCTCTTTTCTAGAAAGGAGTAAGTTTTATAAGTAAAACTTGTGATCTATAGAAGCCACAGGAGCTTTAGGAAATGTTATCTGGTTAATACTACTGAAATGCCTCCTACCAGCATTCCACATATTGCTGAGAAAAAAACTGTGAGCCTATGAACACAGCAGGAGCATCCCAAGCCACTCTGGTAGTGACCTGCTCCTATCAGCATTTTGACCATGCCAGCTTCCCTCCACACTGTTCTGAGTACTCTGATCCTTCAGCAGTTATCATTTAGCTATGCTCTATTGCTCTCCACTCCCCCATCCTGCTGCTTTTGTGTTTGCTTCGTTCATGCCTTCTAAAAGTGCAAAGAGATTTCACAAGACTTCTTTTTAATGGGATTAAATAATCTCCAGGTTTTTTTCCCTACTAGTTTACTCTATAATGAAAATATGTTCTCTATGCCACACACATCCTGAACAGAAATTTCTTCTTAATCTATGGTCTAGTACTTCATTTCTAAAAATACACACAGCAATGAAGAGAAACTCACAGCTACTTAGTGGCTTCTTGCAAGAAGCCACAGACATGAATGGAAGGGTCTCTGCAACTGGAGAATTATTTGCTACTCCACATTTCTAGCATGACTTTTGAGCGTTTGCTCTTTCACCAGAGCAGTATTAATTTACATAAACACATGCCTACCTAATTTTGAAGTACAGTGACTTATATTTCGTAGGTAGACTTCTGGAGGTGCAACCATGTGGCTTCACAAGGAAATTTCCTAATAGTTAACATATTACATCACCACTTTAAGGGCACAAAATTATTTTAAATCTACCAAAACCTACTTACTTCACCAACCAAGATCATATTTCAGATATTTATTTTCAATACTTAAAACTCCTTTGTTATTTTTCATTCAATACCTTCTCCTGTTTTTTTCCCAAAACCCAGTTATTTAAAAATTCTCTACTGCAAAATAATTTTGCCTATTAAGGTATGGGAAATCCTCCTGCACTTGTTCAAGAATGGAAGTCAAAAGGAAGAAATCAGAGGAGGGGGCGTTGTTGTGGTGTTCCCCCACCAAGTAATAATACTACTTGTACCAATTTATTTTTTCTGATACTTTTCAAAAATTTATTTTCTCCTGATACCAAAAGGCCCCAGTAATTGCATTTCCTACAGGTGTCCTGTCTTAAAGAACAGAAGCAAGGCACACCTTGCCTTCAGAGATACACCTATTTTCACTCTTATTTCTGTCTCTCCAACCTTAACAGACTCACAGCATCATGAACTTAAGAGCAGAAAAATGAGAAAACAGTTTCTAAGAGAGAAAACTCCCCTGTGACATAGCAAAATGAGAACACTTCTCAATCTGTCCAAGTACAAGTAGTAAGACTCTGGCGATGAAATAAAGGTGCAGAAAGTGAGTTCCATGAAATAAATCCTTCCTTTGAGAGACCTCAGTAGTCAATAACGAGTTTTAGAAGCGAGCAAGTAAGTGGCATTTACTTTACTTAGCATTTACTTTTAGTCATGTCTTACTTTGGTTTATGATATCTGCCTGAGCACTAAGGAAGAGCCCTGTGGCATTACTGTTCCAGGAGGCACAAAATACTGCTGTGGTTATAGTTAGTATTTGGATCCATTATTGGCTACCGTTAGGAAAGCTCATACTTCAAAGCAAGTCTGCTGACCCAAAAAGTCCCAAGAGCCACAAACCATAAGGATTCTTCCCAAACCAAGAAACTCTGAATCAGGAATGTTTAAGCACACTCAAGTCCGTGTATACAAGTATGTGGTTTGCTTTAGGATTTCAGAGGTGGAGGGAGTAGATATGGAGCTACTGTGTAACTGTTTTGTTAATGAGGCAGGGGTGGAAGGAATGGAAAGCACAGGGGGCACCAGTGTTTTGAAGTCTTCAGAAAAAACAGCCTTTCCATTACTAATGTGGAAAGATGGGGCAAAACTTTTTAGGAGACCTGGGACTGGGCATTAAAAGCTGAGAAACCAGGCACATGTGTAAAATAGGAAAATTCCATTTCTACAGATATCCCAAGGGTGTCCTTGTGGGAGACAATACCCCTTCTCCTAAGACTGTGAAAGTCTTCCATTAGGAAGCTGGGTAGATGCATGGAATGCCAAAGTAACTATTCACCCTCCAACTCCATCAGTAAATACTCACTGTTGCCTTTCCTTGAGGAGAGGGCAGTGCAGTAGCCACAGTACCACACAGTTGCACGAGATATAGTTTGCATGTGAGAGTCTTTGATAAAAGCCCTTATTGAAATAGGATCCTCCAAGAGAATGGACAAGCTGAGACACTCAGGCTAGATTCTTGCATAATGTTATAAAGCAGCCAAAACCCAACATTTAGACAGATACACAGATAAGTGATCTGCCATCCCTGTTCTAGTCCTGTTCAACAATCCAGACATCTCTGCCCTGCTTAGACTAGGCAACAGCAGAAAAGCTCCCTTTAGAGATTTTCAAAGCTTTCTCCTACGTCTGTAAATGTCTTCAGAATAGCTCTTCCCTTTCTGCTTGTTATGGGAAACTTGAGAGATGCCTTCATATAAAAGCTAGTTTGTATAAATGCTGTTACTCAAACAGCTTTGCATAAGAGTTATTCATCATATTTCAGCTAGCTGTAGAAGAATTCATTAGTCACTCATGAGCTGGGCTTCTCAAAACAGTATTTAAAAGAATAAAAAAAAGCAACTTAGACTTTGATGCCTGTCAATAAATTTTGCCTTTTTAATGAGATCACCTCCTTTTCTTAAATACATATTTATGGTCCCTGGTCCATCTGCCTTATTATATGTCCTTTGGTTTTATTTTGATTGGGCAGAAAATAAAAAAGAAAGAAGCAATAGTTTGGAATTAGTTCTTCCCCTTCCAGTGAAGGAAAAGGATATAGGTCTGCAGTGACTTCAGTGTGGGGCTATGTCTGAGCTGCTGTTTGAAGGGATGACATATCCCTATTACTCTGACCATATCTGTCTCCCGTGTCAGCTCTGATGTTTGAACAGCCCTACAGGGAACTGATCTATGGGAGAGCTGAACTGCAGGGGGAAATGGCTGAGGAAGAAAAGGTAGAGCATGCACCAGACTGGGCTCTTTAAGACAGCTGCATACTGTTGTCAAAGGCAATTGATGTGCAAGAGCTGCCTCCTAAGCAGCGGGCATAAACTCATGTTACTAGTAACAGCTCAACTTTCAATTCAATATCAAAAGTATAATCAATCTGTTCTAAACAAATACTACTTGTCCAGTGGCCAATGGTTTTTTTGGGTTTTAATCCTGCAGCTTCAACTTAGCCGTACATTGCCAAAATAATTTCACGTTGACAATTTTTACCATAGAGCAAGATAAATAATAAAAACATTTTATTCCGTTGCAAATTGGAATACAACGCTTGCCTCTTTTCTGATAGAAAAAACCCCTCTAAGTTAGTATTTTAACCTTTACTAGAAGAACTAAAGCACTGCAATGTATTGCTTTCAGCTCAGTCCTACGGGAGCCAGTTCACAATACTGGCATTACTACTGGTGGCCCTAACTTCCAAGCAAATAATTTTTCTTTGTTTGCTTACTATAAAAAGTCTAAATAACAATATTAAAAGAATACTAGGAGCACATACAAGTAGAAGCACAAGTGCTTCCATACTTGAGCCTTGCAGCATGATCAGTTACCCTTTACTTTTTAATCTGGTGAAAGTAAGATACTTGATACTACACACAGCTACAGCCAAACAAAGCATTTTCAGTAACAAATGTCTTTTCATTAGTTTCAGAAAACTAATAGTCCTCAACTTTCATGTGGGCAGGAACACAATAAAGACAGTTCTGTGGTTCTAGTCAATAGCATTAGGGAAAGTGAAGAAATAGGTGCTGAGCAAACAGACATACCTAAAATACTATGTTAAAGACTCTTGTTTGAGTACTGTTTCGCTCAACCTCCAATCCCAACATAAACAATTAAAATCAGAGTTTGAGAGCAGAGCTTGGTTGGCACATTTGGGAGCATGAGTACCAAAAGCAGCCTAAATCCTGCTTTCATTTGTGTTTATCCTATGATCTCTCTGCAAAAGAAGGCTGTCAATCCCGGCCACTGAAACACCAGTTGCCCTCCTGTTCTCATCTGCAATTCCATGTGTCCTTGGACACATAAAATGTTCCCAATGACTTGTAGGAGACCCACTCAAATTACATTGTGCAAGATTCATCATCCCTTTTTGTCCCAAGTCTAAGCAGCATGAACACGTTGCCATCCCAGAATAGCAGCGCCTCTTGGCTGGGTTTGTGCAGCCCTATTCTTCATCCTGGGATAGGTGCCGGCAGGGAAGTGCCCAGGCCAGCTACAGCCAAGACTGATTCTGTTACAGCAACACAATCCTCGGGGCCGCACCCATTTCTGCCCACTGCCAACAGTTGTGGTGGATCATTCTCACTACTGATGGCAGCATGCATTTAGCATTTCAACTCACAATAGCTTTGTAAGCATACTTAAATTGAAAAGTCAAAGCAAAAACTGCATGCAGCATCTCCCCCTCTAGGGCCGAGGTGCTAGTTTGGTCACATGGACACTGCTAGCGGAGGTGTTCCACTACACTTGTCCTCCCCTTCTCCAAACCAAGATTAAATAGTTTTGTTGGTACAGGAGAGGCCACACCAGGTGTTTAACTATGAAAAAAAAGGAGCAGCATGGGGAGAGGACAACTGAGACAACTTGGGATCCAGCATCTGTTATTAGGTCACTGGGTTCCCACATACTGTTGCGGTCAAACTCCCTCTAGTTTCCACGCAAAGCTGCTGTTGGCAGAAGCTCTTATCCCAGAGATAACAGCTCTGCTTGGACCCAAACTAATCCATCTAGCTCTGCCAAATGAGTCTCAAAATACATTCTCCACCAGAGCTTCCTAGACTGACAGTCTGCAAGCAGTTTTTTTTCTGGGGTTTCACTCATTCTATGTACCAACAAGTTAGAAAATACAAGAAACTGTAACTTTAACCTGGAAGTGGGCTGAAAACCCAAGCTTTAAACTTGTCTAGCTAGACACGACAGCTTTTTTACAGGTGCAATGACCTCTGTGTTGTGAGAACAACAAGTGATGTATACTGCTGCTTATTTAAACAGATAAATAATATAAACTATTTAGCATTCCCATGCAACAAACATTTCAAGTAGAGAATTTGATGACTAATACAGTGAGTGGTGTTTCCATGTGTGGTCCTTGCTATGAGATGGGACATGCAGCACAGGACTATGTTCTAAATTGCTGTTTTTATTCCTGATACCAGCAAAGCCATGGAGTCAGGACTCAGATAATTTTGGCAATCTCTTGTAAGCAGAAGAAAGGAATACTCTTCAGCATACTTCGACTCTTGAAGAAATCCAAATGGCTGCCAAGTCAAAAATGTCAAAAAATCACAGAATTATTTAGGTTGGAAAAGACCCTTGAGATCATTTGAATTCAACTGTTAACTCAGCACTGCCAAGTCCACCACTCATCTATGTCTCCAGGTGCCACATCCACACATCTTTTAACTACCTCCAGGGATGGCAATCCACCACTTCTCTGGGGTAGCCTGGTCCAATACTTGAGAACCCTTTCCAAAAAGAATTTTTTCCCAGTATCCTATCTAAACCTCCCTTGGCACAGCTTGAGGCCATTTACTCTTGTCCTATTGCTTGCTGCCTGGGAGAAGAGGCCAGCCCCTACCTGGCCACAACCTCATTTCGGGCAGTTGTAGAGAGTGATAAGGTCACCCCTGAGCCTCCTCTTCTTCATGCTGAACCCCCACCTCCCTCATATGCTCTGCCCAGGACTGGTTCTCTACAGAGTCACAGATTCACCTGACACAGCACATGCATTCAGCAGGTAACTTCTAAGAGCACACTTTCTGCAGTACACATACACACACACAGAGCAGACTCCTCCAGCCTCTGCAGAAAGCAGCGTGCTAGTGTCTGGTTATGATTAATACTGCCTCTGTGTAAAGCCACATGCTAACGGCCTGTCCGGCTGATGACTCAGCCCGTGGCTGCAGAATGTGTGCAGGGTGCAGATGCAGCCAACATCAGAGTTCAGCGAACGAACAAGCCGTCAAGTGCCGCAGGTTTGGCTTGGAGCCAGCAGCACCACTCTGCCTCGCCACACGGGCAAGGGTGTGTGTGTGCTTTCCTCACCTTCCTGCACTAGCTGTCTTTTTGACGACGTCTGCACTCAATTTGGTTTCTTGGTATGCAGTAAGGCTGTGTTAATCAGCAAGACAAAAAAATTCTGCACGGGAGACATTAACCTTCTTCAGATGTCCTTACAATGGCCTCATGGCAGTTTCTAGATGAATAATCTTATTATCGGACAGAAGGAAGTAGAAGTCTAATCTCCACAAAGCTTCTTATTTTTACTGGGCAATATAGCTCAGCCAGAGACAAAAAATGGGTGCAGGAACAGACAGGGCTCTGGAAACTCATTGACTAATTACTGAAAAACAAACTGATCTCCAATGAAACACTTTCTGTTCAAATGCCATCTTAGAAGAGTTAAAGGCATTTGTACCCCTCTAGTTTAAGGATGCTACTAAGCAAAGCCATGTTTTGCAGCTACTACAGAACTGAATGAACACAAGGACAGCTCTGAGCACAGCAAGTGTCTGAACCAGGACAGACACAAGGCCAGGATTTATGGTACTTTAAAGTGGCTTGCATAGGAAGGGTTTGATTTGCTCTTGACTTGCCACCTGCCCTTGTGGGAGGTTGCCAAGAAGGAAACTCATACACACAAAGCCCCAAGAGAGATAAGGTTCATAATTTCCTCTTCAAGAACTTTCCAGACAAGCTCTTTTGCATGGATTCAAAAGAATATGCCACAGGCACTCCAGAAAGCATTACTCAAGCCACATGAAGTTAGTAACTTAAAAATAAAGAATTCTTTACTTTCTTGCCAAAGGCGTAATTTTTTCCAAGCCTAGTAGGTTAACTAAACAAGGCCTCAAGTCCAGTCTGTTCAAGACATCTTCTACTATCTTGTATGCATCTAGAGAGTTGTATTATCTAATGTGACCTATTACCTTGCATTCAATTAATGAGTTGAGAATTCCTCCTGACCACCACCGTTTGCCCAGGCTGCAGCAGAATGCTCCTTACACACATGGGACAGTAAAAGCTCAGAGAGCTTCAGATCCCTGACAGATGACTGTAATCCAGCCAGTACAAATTACAAACAATACATATTGCTACACACCTAACAAGGTTTTTCTTATCTCCAGGGTTGTCCTTCTGTGAGGTGTATCATATTATCACGTTGCTCAATAAAACCATGTGAGATGTTGGATGAGAAGGGTCTGACTGAGCCCAGAGGGGCAAATCAGTATGAGGGTGCCCTCTGTATAGCAGTAATTGCTTCACTGTACTATGGAAAGAGTGGGTTTGGGTTTGAAATGCTATTATGGGTGGACCCATGTAATTTTAGAGACTGCCAGTTATAATGAGCAAAGACATTTTATTTTTTATTTTCAAAAACCCAAGCAGCTGACAGGAAGTCATACCATATCCTAGTCAAATCCAGGATATAATATTTTTACAAACTCTTTGTATTTCCATTAGATAAAAATGGTAAGCAGGGAAGAGGATCCAAACAGGTTTAGCCATAAAAAACCCACATGATCTATCAAAACTGAACACCAAGCTTCTGAAATAGCTTTATTTTAAAATAAAGCTAAAAAAATACCTACATGATACTGAAGAGCCACCCCTCTTATGTGTATGTAGTTGTAGGGGTTTTTGTTTAATTTGAACAATCAGCCTGTGGATGTTATACTATTGCCAAGAGAGAGTGAAAAAATTAAAAATACAATGAAGACAAAAAAGCAAATTGAATCTGAGGTCTGTAAAGACCATGGAATGTACATATGTTAGCAACTTATGTCCAGGACTACAGCTTAATTTTGTAACTACACTAAAAACAAAATTCCATAAAGTTGTTAATGCCTTCTGTGTTACCACTTAGCAGGGGGAGAACAACAAAATCAGTCTTTCATATTACAAAGCTTATGCTAAGAGTGAAGATCATTTGTCCTAGTTGACTTAGAACAATTTAAACCAAAATATATTAATCTCCAAATGAAGCTTTTCTGAATTGATCTTATCACTAATATTTACTGTCCCCTTGCTGTCCTCACTCTTGTTTCTCTGTCCCTAAAAAGTAGTGCAAAAAAAAAGGAATTTGAAAATTCAAGTTGATCTGCTGTTTGTGCTTATGGGCCCAGCCACACTTGATCAGCGTTTAAGGGTCTTGTTTGCTTTATTTTAAAAGAAGGTTTGCACATTTCATTAAATCAGACATATTTTATTATGGATTATTATAAACCTTAAAAATTTAAAGTATTATAAACCTTATAAATTTTATAAGGTTTATAACACTTTAAATGTAACTAAATTTAAGTAGCATCTTCTTTTCAAAACACACCTGTCACTGGGTTTATTTTAGACATGACACACAAGTCAAGTACCATATTAAGTATTCTTAGGCATCACTCTACTTCTTGTCCCAGTATCACCACCCTTATAACTCCCATTGAGAAATCTTTAACTGTACCAGACAAGCATCCTACAAAAGCAATGTCCCTTGTGCAAAGCAGCCAAGTAAATATTCATTCCTGGGTAGCTAAAAGATCTTTTGTTATCACTTTGATGGAAAGAGCATACTTACTGCGACGAAGAGCATGCAGTACATGGAGAATGAAGAATGTCCAGAATAAAATGATAGTCTGGAAGAGAAAAGACCAGACATCATCAGTTTTCTTTTACAACATTCAGTCTGCAGTGATACTAATCTATATTATACAAGTGAACAGGTAAAATGCAAACATGTCCATACTACTGTTCAAGGAGGCTCTCTAGGCACATCACATACATCTGACAAGAGCTTTTGACAAACAGTACAGCCTTCACTACTCAGCCGTTATCCTTTTCCAGAGTTAAGCTGATCTCCACATCAAGCAGTAACTACTAGACCTTTGACTGAAGTTTGAACAATTAGGGAACACATCTTCAAAGACAGTAATCAAGTGTCCTTCAATATCTCATCTTGACAAATGCCAGAATACTTTAAATATAATTGCTTCTTAAAATTCCTTATCTTATAGTCACAGTACATGTATGAATACAAATGATATTAATCACCTCAAACCAATTACTTGCATTTAGTCACCATCAAGAGGCAGTAGTTAACAACTCATATGTAGTAGTTTATGTCACATATGTACACCTCTGTTAAATGTATGATTCACACAGACCCGGATCATTTATCACTGAAGGGTAGGGGAAAAGGCAGGAATGCAGCTTATTAGCCAGCCAACTGCAAAAGATGACACCTCATCCAATATTTGTAGAAATGATCCGTACTTAGCGACCTCATTTAGAGTGTCAACATTGCCTTCAACTCCCAAAGGCTTTTATCAGGTCCAGGCTGAAGGGACTTGACAGTTGACACTGACAGTTCAGGATTCCTTTGGCCAGGTCCTCCCCTGCACAGCTGGTTTCGTGAGAAGCCACAGCTGTAAAATAAATGCCACCCACCTCTTCAAGAAGAGAAGGCAAAATAGAAAGACACTTCTAATTTAGTCTTAAGCAGGGAGACGAAAGAACTGTACTTAGCACTACTTTTTTCCATTTTATGCACAGAGCCTTGTAACAGTGCTGCTTCACAGGCCACCAGCCGGGTCTCAGCCAGCCTTCCACGCAATTTAACTGCACAGACAGAGCACTCCTCCCACAGTAGTTTGGCATACACAAACACGGCCAGCTTAATAAAGTTTCATAGCTCCCCAGACTGATCTCTACCATATCCAGCAGGTCCCTTCTTTTGGTGCCTCTGCCAGGCAGAGACCCCAAGGCCAGGGAAATTCCTGATCAAGGGAAACATTTCTACTCTTCAGACTAGCAGTAATGAAGGCAGCTCTAATGTGCAGCAAGAAAATGAGGTTAAAGGTATTCTACTCAAATACCACAAAGAAGGCAATGAAACAGTCTTGTGCGCAAGTGAAAGTGCAAAACTTCCTGAATTAATTTGCACATGTAACATTTAGAAACTGCGTCAGGAAAAGCCTGCATATGTTTATTCCAGAGGTTTTAGAGCTTTTGGTTTATGGTTGATTTACAACACTGGCAATAGCTTTTGGTTTCAGAGGTACTAAAAAAGCAATCTGAAATAAGATGACTTCTGTTTCACCAACTGATATTTTCCAATTAATCTCTTAAAAAGAAAAATTTTAACAATGTACTATCTTCAGATGTTTAAATTCGAAAACCTCTAAGATTACACTGTAGCTAGATGTCCCTTTTCCACTCTTGTACTCTAACACTTAAAATTTCTGGGCAAGAGTCCACTAGGAAAACCAATACAACAAGCATTTTGAAGAGCCCTGTCCTTCAAACGTGTCATCTGAGAACACAAAGCATGCTGTTCTACAGAAGATACAGAATAACAAGTTCTTGCCTCCTAGGACAATATTTTATCCAGTGGCTCTAGGGCTATTCCTTTTGGCCATAAGATGACATTTCCTACAATTATTGAAAGCAACCTGTTGCCAGCTGAAGGAATTTAGAAGACTAGTAAGTGATAAAAGGAAAAAATACCATTCTTTAGGTTTATTTTGAAATTCCTATACCCTTTTAGAAGTGTTGTTGACTATTGGTCTCTTTTGTTTCATGAAAATATTAACCTAAGGTAACATTAAGACTGCCTTGTCCCAGGTTGAAGATTACAAATTTTGAATGCATTCTTATCAGGCATAGATAAGTACTCTGTACATGACTGAAAATATTGTGCTTAGCACATGAAGTATTGCCAGAAATACAACTGGGAAAAAGTATTGATCCAACTTGCACATTGTGCAATCCCAGTGAAATTTCTTTGGCAATACTGCTGTCTCTAGACTTCTTTAAAAAACAGACATTTAAAAAAAAATCTTAAAATCCTTTCAAACACTGAGATTGACAATGAAGAAGTTTCCCAACCATTCGTCAGCACATAAATAATGTCTTCCCAAAGCCAGGAGAATGCCATGCCTATCAGACCAGACAAGCACTTGCACAGCCCAGGCTTCTTTGTGATCCTACTGCAAGTGCTGGTTTGCTGAGAGCCAGCAGTAAAATGCTAAAGACGACTCTCCAAATCCCTACCTTTCACCAGCGAAAGAAAGGCTAAATTATCCCAATAGGAATTCACACATCAGATTCCAAAACATCCTTTTCAAAATAGTCTTCGAACAATATCCAGTGAAACTGAAGTATCACAAAATAGAGCTGGCGAGTGCAAAGTCTTGATTTGATTGTTTCTAAAATGGCCAGTTCTGACATCAAAAAAACAGTTTTTCAGAGGTCCATGTCTTTCACTCCATCAATATCTACCTCACTGATCTCTTCCTATGTCAGGAACAGGGCTTCATTTTAACAGGAAAAAAAGCATAAGCTTTAATTACTTCCTCTTCAACAATATATTATTCCCAAGTTAGAAGAATGCCTTAAGTAGTAACATAAAACCAGCTTCAGGTCTCAGTTGAGGTCTAAAGTATACTCCTAGTTTCCAATGTACACAGTAGAGCTGGACATCATAAAAAGGTCTTAAAACGAAGTAATTTAAGGGCCGTTTAGCTTTCTTGAAACTCAGTTTTGCCATAATTTCACATGGTTTCCAATAAAGACAAAAGTAAAGACATAATGGTTCTTAAAAAGGTTGCCATAAGATTGACTACAGTTTATCACTATGGTTTATTACTGCAAGTCTGCATTTTTAAAGAATACCTGGAAAAATAATCAAAGTACAAACAATACCTACAAGAAGCATATCAGCTGAACCACTTTGTTATTTTAGCCAGGATTTCTAAGCCCAGATAAGCAAGACTAAGAGAGATTGCCTTGCAGGACTTGACACTGACAACCTTCTATAACTTTCCATGTACAAGGCCAGCTTAGCCTAGGGAGCAGAGCCAGCCTGATAGGTTATGTTTCTTCAATTAGTAGAAAAATGGAACATAGCGTGCAGCACATAAAAGGATCATTTGTCTTGGACTGTGACTTACAAGAAAGAGCATGTTTTAAGTAGTAAGTTCTGCTTGGCACTATTTTGTAAAGTGCATGATTTCTTAAGTGAATTACTGCGCACCGGAACTCAGTAAACAAGCTTGATGCCTGGTCTTCATTTACTGTCTTCGTATGAACATCTGAATGTGCAGAAACTTTAAGACAAGTGCAGGAATCTGACAGGGAAATGAATAGCCTTGGGAAACACAAAACTAGAGAACAGCTAAACACGTATGGAACAGTAGAGCATTAAATGGTGAGAAATTAAAGTAAATGACAGTAGAAAGAGACAAGCCACAAGAAAGGGCACGCTGTGGTGCCACAATAAACCTGGCAGAGGCTGACTGATAAGGAAATCTTCCCAATATAACTACATAATGATGGAATGATCCCTTGGAGAAACCAGGAGGCTCAGCAAAACATTATGCACACTTCCATATCAAAGCAAATAATACACCCAACTGGATTAGCCAGCAAGTCCTTTCCATCTTCAAGTTCCCTGGATTCTCCCAGTCTGACTCAAAGCTTCCACTGACATTTGTGTTACCCATTCCGTGATCTGGAGGGGAATAAATGCCACAGTGCTGCAGCTCAGCATGCCTGTATTGAGTAAGCCAATGCCTGTGACAAGCAAGCCACATGCTTGTCAGTGAAATATTCCTAGTATTTCAGTGCCATGGTTTAAAGTCCTAGTTCTACACTTAGGCACCACATTCTTTAAAGTCAATTTTCTCTGAATTCAACAATGAACCTGTTCTCCCAGGACCCACTTTTTCCTCATGTGCCAGACTTGCACCACTACAACTTGCAAGATCATTGTGGGCTGGGAGGTTTGAGAACTCTGAAATTAAGCACTTTTGTCATTACTGCAAAGGAAAGTTTAAATAAATACACAAGCAGTTCACCTACTGAACAGTATCAGGAACTGCTCAGAACCCCACTTTCAAAAGACAGCATTCCCAGTTTCTCCACTTTCTTCCTCCTCCACCACTTCACTCATATATTATACCCACACTTCAGTACAAAGCCATACAATTACACATAGGAAAACATTTGCCAGAGTCTTTCCAATTCAGTAATCCTCATCTGGAAAATTTTATTGACAGTTTTTTCAACATGAGACCTAACATTTAATAGCAAGTATCTTGCACAATTCCCTAATCATATCTGGGGTGAAGGGTGGATCCTCTCAGCCCTCCTTTATGCAGTGGCAGATAGTGAGGAAACTGCCAATGCTGACATTTAATATACATGATTTAATACTATGACCATGTTTTTGCAGACTTTCCACGTTTTTCCTTTTACAGTCTATCACACATAATTAAATTTCCCTGCTTATCCTACTGACATAAACCCAATCTAAGAGCTTCTAAGAAGAGATAGGTGTTTTTTAATTTCTAACCACCAGCCTTTGAAACAAATGCTGCAGACTCAGACTGTGCAAGAAACAGGGTTATAAAGTAACTTTTTCCCAAGCTCAGGATCAACATGAAATAGTTTTAATCAGCATTAAGTACTACAAGGGTTGTCTTCATTGCTAGATTGACCAGATTCTGAAGCTGGTTAAAAGATTTTGCTGGCATGATTTGATGGGTGTTTGTTTCTTTACTCTCTGGGAATTGAAGAAGTTAACTGACAATACATTCAAGTGTGCAGATATTCTGTAAATTCTATTTAAACAAAAGTATTACACACTGATGGAACAACCTAACTGAGCAATGACTACTTAAGCTAGCTATTTGGAATCTGACAGCAGAAGTTTCTATCAGCAGCTACCAGGGGAATAAACTTGATTGCAAAATAACCTGTAATAAAAAAATTTCACAGTCCTACTGGTTTTTTTTCCTTTTTAAATAAACAGCAGTTAACCTGCTTGTGGAACTTCCAAATTTTATTTCATTTTTACCTAGGGAGCAAGAAGTTACCAACTCCTGTCATTCATGCCACACACAAACATGTACATTTTGAGCTTTCAATATTCCGAAGTCCAACAAAATTCCATGCTGCAATTTCCTCAGGTACATTGCAAAACCATAACAAAACAAGTCTTCTTTCATCAGTTCTGATTTTATCATTCCATTTAACTCAATGCACAAAAGGAAATTTTAACTTTCCACTACATTTTTAGTTAGCCTCCTCCAATAGGGAAGAAAATAAAAATTAGGACTTTGTTTACTTCTCTTCTTAGTAATCCCATCTCAGGAAAAGAGTAAAAGTCAAAATAGCAGCAAGAGGTACTCAAACCAACATTTCTGAAGACTAATACTTTGCACTCACATGCACCAGATTACAGGCTCCTGTTCCATTTATTATGTCTGCATGACTTATCCACATAATACTTTTTTGATTGGCAGTAGTATTATTTTACATAAAGGGAGTGAAGACAGAAAATTATAATCTCTATTAAATTAGGGATTTATGTGTTATTCCTTCTTTTAAGGTACTGCTTTGGGCAAGAAGTGGCAAGTCTGCAGAACACATTGTTCAGCAGAATCTTGTAGTCTTCGAAGCAAAGGAGGCAGTGGGAGAACCATTAAGGGGACACCCTGTTCCTCCAGTACTATTTGGTTGATACAGTTATACACACCCAAAGTTTTATCTTAAGACACTTTTTCCTCCTGTTACCTTAGAGATGAGCTTTGGAAAGCAGTGAAATTCTGTCAATGAGAAGATGCATCTACCTGCTTGGTTGGCCACAGCTAGCTTCCAAATAATTTTCACGATGCACTGAACACAAGGTACACATTTTGATTTCCAATGACCTTAAGCATGATAAAACACTGAAATAGATTTCAAGCCCAGCTTTGTCTGAAAACCATTAAAGGGGGAAGAGTTTTGGTTTCAGTCATGAAAATGAATGCTACCTATCGTTACTCAAAAGGTCCAATTCACACTAGGGCAAAGGAGATGTAAGATCAGAAACAAGATCCAGATTGCAGAACTGCATCTCAGTTGATTAGAGCATGTTCAGCTTTCAGATTCGATTCTCCCTACCACCAGTTAGTTTCTTTTGCAAAGGCAGCTCCTTTTGCTCCCAGAGCAAGTACAACCCCATTTCAACACTGCCAGCCCAGAAGCTTCTAAGGCTTAAATATTTAAAGGCTTCTATTCACTACCATCTCTCAGTTTTCATTACATGTAAAATTATGCGTGGTTGCCCTGGCTAAGCTCCACTTCTCAGATGTGATGAATAATTTCATTAGGACTGTAAGTGTTCCCAAAGCAGCCAGGTTATATCTTGAATAATAGTAATGGCATAAAGGTGAAAGCAGTGTTTAAGGAAAAAGCTGCACCATCTGAATGGTAGTACACATGTGGCCTTCCATTCCTTTCAAATGCCTTGGTATCCACGCTGCTTCACTTTTGGTTTGGTTTTTCTTTTTGGTTTTTGTTGATGGGTTTGGGTTTTTTTTGCATGTACGTTTCCAGAAGTGAGAACTAGTAAATTAGCCTCTGATGAAAACTCCTATACATAGAAATTTCAGTAGTGTAGAGCACTTCATAGGTTGAGAGCTCCATAAAAGAAATAATCAGTGCTATACGCAACATACCAGTATGCCCCTAGTAAACACATAGTAAGCTTCTGGCAAATTAGAATTTTCTGATTCATTATGCTGATGGAAAGTGACAGATGAGAAGTAATCCGTTTAGTTATGCTTGAATCATTAAATGCAATTTGGTTTTCAACAAAGCTTTAAGAAGTTTCAAAACAGAATATTGGTACGTTTTATAAAAGCCAAGTAATTTTAATGCAAAATAATACTTCATTATAGAAATACTCCCAATACTGACAAGCAGGGAGACGGATAAGGAGAGGGACAGACAGGTTATTTAATAAGAGATGTGTTAACTTAAAGTAAATGTTCAGTCTCTTGACTTAAATTTAAAAATTCCAGAGCAAGCCAATTGCTATCTAATGAAACAAGGGAAAACAAAAGCATTCATTAAAATAGAAGTAAATAATATGTACGCCTTGGAAGTTTTGCAAAGGTTTTCTGGGTTTGCAGTTATTGTTTTTTGTTTTAACACAGAGTTTTGAAAGGGTACACAGAACAGACAACACAAGAGTTTCAAAAGTTTGGTTGGACTTTAAACAAAGTTATGTGGGTTAGTCCCATACCAGCCATCTGGCAGCAGTGCCCTGCTACTGGGAACTGCTCAGTGATTTAACTGCACTCATAGCACATGCAGGGCCACAACCCAAGAAAGAGCTATGAACAAAGCTGACATGTTCCTGGCAAATGATTGGTAAAGGACACCACCTTGGCAATTGTGTTGAAATAAATTATCAAGGTCAAAACAGTCAGCTCTAATTACCTAAAAACTTCCTTTGAAGATTACATTTTGAGTTTGCAATGGCAGACTACACACAGCTTGTTTTGAGGGCAGTCAGCATGGAAGCAATACATCAACTGAAGCAGGGAACTATTTTTTCCTTTAGACATCTGAGTTGTAATATGAATCTGTTTATTAGTAATACAATTATAATTATGAACCTTGACAGCTGCATTATCTGTTACCACAAACAGAAAACTGACAGACTGAAATTAGAGAACTACAAATATCCAAAGTTAAGTTTAACTTAAAAGGAAGTGTTTCACACATACACATCCTTGCTAGCTGTACAAGTCTGCTTTGGGGGCCAACAAAGCTCAGACTGCACAGAGTGCCTCTGAAGTAGCAGCCTTCTACAACATGGTGTAATATTTACCACTTCTGGTTCAAAGGTTTAATTTCCATGTATGTGCTCAATGAGCTGCCAAATAATCCGGGAAGGGCAGTTTCCTGGAAAGATTCCGGGATCTGCTTTGTCAGGAGGTTTTCAGTGTTGCTCCAAACCCAGAACTCTGAACTTTTAGGTCCCACCCCAACTTCCATACTCAGCAAAAGAAGCTAAAAAAAGTAATATCTAACAAAAACATCTAGAAGTTAGTGATTACATTATTGTGACAAACCTGCACTGCTCAGCTAAAATGTAATAAATACTGCATTCAAGAAAAAATTGTAGTAAACCCAGGAAGCCTAAGCAGGTATATAAAGGAGCCATTTAGCACATATCCAGGACAATTATATATAGGAAAAAATATTATGCTGCACAAGAATTCGTACTGAGGCGTTTACCCAGGGTTAAAGCAACAAGGTACAACAAACTGTACTGCAAACTGCAACCAAATTTAGCATCATTAGAAGAGAAGGCCATTATCAGCCTCTGCGAATATGCTGGCATTCAGTTCATCTTCTGAATACTCATACCACTGCTCTGTTCCTCCTTTATATTCACCTGTCCCATTAAGGGACAAGACAGATTTTTGGGAGCAATAGATAATGATTTTGCTCTAACTTCATCCTAAAGCTCTGAAATATTAAAGCATGTTCTCAGAATTGGTTAACAACATGATTCAAACTTCAGCTACAAAGGGTCTTAACAACACACTCCTTATAATATATACTAGAGAAGACAATTTAAGGCAACCACTTTAAGTACAGCCACTGTCAGTACTCATTTGCAGATCACCCACACTACTGCTTGTGCAGAAACAGAGGTTAAGCAAAACACGGTATGTATGCACACAAATACTGCATGCACACACTCTTAACTGCTCAGTGAGAAACTTGCCATCGTTCCTAAAACTGTTTGCTTAAAGGGCTAGTCTTTCAATGGACTGTTTAGACATATAATTTCACAACCTTCAGTAGAAAAGATCTGGACCCTTACTTCTCATTTGCAGTGTATTGACTGCGGAAGAACATGTTATACTCACAGCCTCCCATCTGCAGCTGTTCCACGCCTAAGAGCAGGATACTTAAGCACTTTACACTCCTGGAATAAAAAGGCTGCTTGGTTTAGATGACAAGTATAGATCACTGCTAAATGTGTATAATTGACCTGCTTTCTCCGTTTTAAAGAGCATGAAATAATTGGGGGATGAGATGTTTGCTATATTCATCTTTTTGCTCTAATGAATACTGCCCCCTCCACTTTCAGAAACAGAAATCTGACTTGTCTCCTTGTAAAACACTGAAACTGCATTGTTATGGAACTAGTATCAGTATATCAGTTTCAAAAACGTGAAATAAGGTTTGGAATTGCATTCCTGAAGACTATGTTTTATTATATTTTTCAAAACCCCAAGAGCTAGACCCAGCAATTACCCAGGTTTGAAATTCAATCCAGATTTTTCAGTTGCAGTCCAAAAGGACAATAAAATTTCATCCCAAAGGGGCATCTGGCATTTATAAGATCCAGATCTTATATATGAATGTAACAAAAAGTCCTCATATCTGCATCTCAAAAGAAGAACCAAAACAAGCCAGCAATACCGCAACAGTAGAGGTTTTAAGAGACAGGAATGCCTCCAAATCTGCACCTTAAATGAGAGCTCAATAAATAAGCTTCAGAGTAAAAGTTAGTGAATTGAAGGTCTCAAGAAATTAAACCATATGTTGACCCTTCTCCTTTTAACTCACCATAAAGTGCAGCTGGAGAGGCATAAAACCAAAATGCAAATGCATTAAAGAAGGTCAGCAAGTAGAAAGATCTTTCCAGCCTCCCAGGTCTTCATGCTTGGACATGCATCTCATGGATATGCATCCAGTGGTGCTGAAGGAGGCAGGTGATGCCACGATGAGGCTGTCTAGATACCCTTAAAAAGCCATGTGAAGGAGACAGGGTGTCCCTCAGACGGTTAAAAAAATGGATGAGTATCCACAGGGCTTTGTCAAAACTCCACAGCTACCTCCACATTAATGAAATATTTAACCCATTCTTGCCAGTCACTGTAACAAGATCTCCACAGTCTTCAAGCCTTTGTGGACATTAATAGTAATGGGGGGAAGGTAACTCAAAAGGTAAACTCAAAAGGGTAGAAAATGATCTTTGATGAGAAGCAAGAGAAGCCAGCATCTTTATTTTCTGAAATAATTTAATCTTTTTTCTGGTGACATTTTTAAAGGTTTTTTTTTAAATAGCTTTCACCATCATCGGTATAAAAATACATATTTCACATTAATCTAAAATTACGAAGAATAATTTTATAACTCAATTACCAGGTATCTGAATTGGTTCTTAAACTTGTATCCACTCAGTGGATTTGTCCCAGTTAGTCTGTTTCAGAGACTTACATACCCACTACGGCACAACAGAAAAGCAGGTACACTGAACATGCAAGAAGAGGAACACGTTAAATAAACGCCTCTTGCTTTCAAGGGTTGTAAGTTCAACACAGCATTAGAAAATTTGTGTTTCTCATTCCTTACTGAATACAGACATTATAAACTTACCTTTTTCCTACAGTATTACTGCAGGAAATTATTTTAAAACCAGAAAATTAAAAGAATTATGCTTTAAAGCTTTGAAGTTCTAGGGAGGCATTATTTGCATGAGCCCTAATTAGTACATTATTACGCCCTAGTATATTATTGTCCCTGTGAAATAATTTAGCAGACACTGAGTAAGAGTACAGCATACTTCATGCTACAACACTTATTTTTAACATTTTGTAGATAAAATATAAGTTTAAATAGTATCAGATTTAATACACCTGACCTTTACATGAGGCTTTAATGTGCAGTTTGTGCTGCCAAGTTTATAAAATTATAGATACATAGATACACACACCCCGAAGTGACAGCACAATCCTAAATTAAGTTCTAAAAATACTGTAAGCTCTATATAGCACCTGCTACATTGTTTGAGAATTAAATAAGACTAATTCAAATATTTTTTCAATCACACACAACTTGTCAATACCAGAAGTTTGGGTTTGGGGTTCTTCACTGTTTTTGTAGAGTTTTTGTTCAGTTTTGACTGGTTTTTTGCTGGGAAGGCTTAGGGACCTGTGTTTGATTTTATTTTAGTTTTTATTTGCCTGTAGAATGAACTTTATAAAACTGGAGAGAAACACCTACCATCATTACTAAGTTCTCACCCACCTCAAAAAAAAAAAATATTGACTGAACCTTTATTTAAATCCCATTTACTCTTTTTGAGATTAGATTTTACAAGCAAGAGGAAATACTCACTCTTTGCTTAAGAAGACAACTAACATTGACCTTTACCAGGTTCAGGTTGGTCTGGTCAAGTGTGTCCCCCGGATTCCAGATCCTACTTCCTAGAGATTACAAATGCTTACCTACACAAAGGCAACCAACGTTGAATTAGCAATTCCTGACTGCGAAAATTAGTTGGGAGCCACCAGTTAGTACTGCCACACCATGGTTCAGTATATCCCAATGACACAGTCAGAAGGCACACTATCACTGTCTTGAAATCTTGAAGGACAATATATTTCAGCTTAACTGAACAAATACCTCATAAAGTTGTCTTTTTTCCCCTCTGCCAGATGCTAAAAAATAAGTCTATTCCAGAGCAATCAAGTGTTCATATACTAGAGGGAAAGAGCAGCTCTTGATGTTCTCCTTTGTTACTCTACTACACTCTCAAGCCTCACTGTTTACACACTCATTTCAGTCAACCAGCAGCTACAGCAAAGTACACTCACCAGAGGAACACTGAAATACTAATTCAGAGCTGCTGCTGAACATCTGTGGTTTCTGTACAGTCTTTTGGATGCAGGAAAGCTAACAAACAGGATGTATGAACAATCTGCCATGGACTAATTAGAGCAGACAGGTTTGGGAAATATGCCTTAGCTACCAATAACGAACAGAGAAGCCATCACGTGTCCTATCTGCCTACTTCTCCTTGAGGAATTTGGGTATTTTGCCAAACCACTTAAAACCAGGCAAAGGTATGCAGTGGAAAGCCAGAAGAAAAGGAAGATGAGCAAAAATGGAAGCTGCAAAAGCCAAAGAGATCAGAGATTAGTAAACACTGCTCACTTACAACCCCACTTTATCAGGGTTATAGCCTGGCACACCTACCTATTTTACTGAGCCCTGCTTTGCCTATTTGAAAGGGAAAACAGCCAACTGACTAGTCACAATCTTTATAGGTGCTAAGGAAAGTACCCAAAGGCAATTCAGCAGCATTAAAGTATATACTAGTACACTAAAAGTGGCATGCTAATTGCAAGCATCAGTGACAGGAGAACACCATGACTTTGATCTCTCTTCATTCATAGGCACTAAAACTTGTGTTTCTATGTCATATTTACTTTTCTGTAACTAAAACAAGCCAGGCCAAGCACCTTTATTGAGTTACTACTCTTAATATTTATTTAGAGGGAATACTACACGGCTCTAAACAAAACTAATTGACACCAAACCTAGCAACACCTCCATAAAAGCTTGAGATGGCACTTCTGTACAAGTCATTCACCTCACGAAAGTGCCCTTGAGTAGCTCATTGCAAGCTTCTGTGTCTAGCTTAAATTAAATGCCAAACACCACCTGAAGAAAGGGTTGCCTTACCAAGAGGCACAGAAAAAAAGTATAGTTTACAATGCTAATATTTAACTGGCAATTTTTTATATAACCTGTGATTTCCATGCATATTTTAGAGATCTTCAAGTGCTACAAACTTGGATCTATATGTGCCAACTCTTACATGCATCTTTCAACAAATACAAATCAGATTTACTAAGCACACAACCGTGTTTGTGATCATCTGCTTTGCTGAGCCAGCAGTAGTAATGAAAGTGCATACACACTATAAAAGTTGTCAAGGAGAACCTCAGGTATTTAAAACAGAAGAGGACTGCATTCAGCATGATACATAGCAAACAAGATGCTTCAGTCAGCAAGAATTGCCTTATTAACCTCAGGTTAGAAGTGAAATCTTACTGAAACTAACCATAACTCATGGGCACTTTACTCATTTGGACAATCAATCCTAAGTCCATTGGTTTACGTTCCTGATAAAGCGTGCATGTATTGTAATCCTGTTGTTGCCACTGAACAATCAAAACTCATTACTATCTTTCTCTCATGCCCCAGTGTTATAACACAGTAGACATATGCAAAGAGTTGGAAACATCAGATTTGCATAAAACAGTACTGGAACATAATATGCAATATGTTTGCCTAAAACATTCACAGTCTCCAACTATAAAACTTATGGGCTTCCAGAAACACAGGCTGTTTTCTTGAGGTTAGTCTTCTAGAAGCTCCTGCAAATGGTGTTTTGAACCCACTCTGAACCAAACTTACACAGCTTAGTCCTTAATCTTCATGTGGGTAAAAATAAACTACTTCAAATGTTTCCCCTTCCAGTTTTACTGTTAAGGAGGAAATGGAAAAACTGATTGATTACCTAATTTCTGTACCACTTCCAAAGTATGCTTTAGAAGCTTCCATCTTACACCCATCTCTTCAACACACACACACGCTTATTCTATTTCAGAACAAGAAGTCTGATCTACTCAGGGATGCTCCATACCAAAACTATTTTATACTTTTGATTAGTAAAAAATTGTAAGAAGGAATTAGAAGGGAGAAGATAATCAGAAAATGCAATATGAAAAATGGAAGCACACAATGGATTTTTACGCTGTCCTCATTGTTTTCAATGAAATAAAATATTAGATTTGTCTTTTTGACTGTACAATCAAGCAGGAATCTTTAAAAATATTCAAATGCAACCTCAAGTTTTACTACTATACAGGAATAACAGGTTCAAATCAGAACAAATGATTTTACATGCAACACTATGATTGTCCTGTTTTCATTCTTTCTTTGCATTTCTACCTGCCTACTTAATCTATGCAAATGAAAGTAGATGGTACTAGGTTTGCCACTTATAGTTTAGCCAACTGATACAGAAATTCATCTCTAGGTTACAGCTTGAGAGACTACTGACCTCTTGCAGCTTCCTGTAACAAACTCCCTGCAATCCACCTCTCTCCTCTTAGTGGGCTATTACCTGAAAGGTTAATGCCATTGGACACTTGGCCTCTGTGTCGGCACATGACCCGAGATCATCAAAACCCAGTTTCAGCAGGGAACCCTGAAAGATTCAACAGACCACTGCATCCAGGTCATACACCTCTACAGGACAACGCCCCACTTAATCTATCCTACCCTTCTTTGACCACTCGCTAACTTTTTGGTTACAGCTTCCTGTGCATGCAAAACCTCAGGTGAGAACAGAAACCCCACAAGCCAGTGCACATTCAAGCAAGCACCTCAAGGCAAGCTCTGACCAAACAGCAGAGCCCTCTCACATCACTCTGTAGGGGAAACAGTAGCAACAGAAAAGGGGAACATGACAGTAGCTGGAAATACAAACCTAATAGCTGATCAGTTGAGAGATGACAAACAAATCTTGCTTCCAATATAGAAGTCTGAGATGTCAAAACACAGGGAGGAATACGAGGTAAGTGATCACTATGCCATTATTCCCCCATTCTATTCTCATAGAAGAAAAACCTTTTTTTTTTTTTTTGTTTAAGCACAAGCTAACTCTCATTTTTCAGCATCCCTAAAAGGCAGAAAGATTATTTCAGGGCCATTTCCATCATCACAACCAATTCGAATTTTCTCCACACCCCTCTTTGCACTTAAGAAGCATTTTTGAACTCACAAAGAAGTTCTACTAAAGACTTGGAGCTGGCTGGTACTGGCTCTGCGGGACATTGCTGCTTCTCAGAGAAGCCACCCCCGTATCCCCTGCCACACATACCCAGTGTACTATTGTACTGCCTATCCATGCACTTGCTCCTCTACCACCAACAGCCATTCACAGTTCATCAACGTTTTCCTATGGCTACTGAAAAATACCATGCATGCTACAGGAAAATTATAGGGAACACATGCCAGAAGATCACAGGAGCACAGAGGACAATGAGCAAAACTACACACATCTACTTAAAAACTACACAAAAGGAGAAGTTTTAACTAATATGGTATATGGAACTTCTGGAAAAAGAAGTCTCTATAAAGGTAAGGTCACAGAAAGTTCAAGCAATTCAAATTATTCTGAACATACTTCTAACATTTCCAATAGCACTCAAACACTGGGTTTATAGCACAATGACTAAAGTTTGAAGTGTCAGATGCTTTATTCTTGTTTCCACAGTACCTTGCTGCAACTGAACTGGCAGATAAGTATTCAAGATTAAAAAATTCTTAATAATGAGAAAAATTAATAGAGTGATTTTCTTAATAGTCCTGCATATATTTGTACGGATGTGCAGTTTTTATTTGCTTTCATTCCAAAACAAAAACATTTCCTTTGCTAGTCTACATCCAATTTCTAAGTAGATTTCAAATTCTTCTCTTCATTGGGATGCAAACATTTTAGAAACACAAATAAAAGCCAATTGAAATTGAAAAAAGGACTATCACCCAAACTTTCTAAATAAGCAGAAACAAACACACAATTAGGCATTTATCTATACATTAATAAAATAATTAATCTTTCCATTAATACATGGAAAAAACCCTGGTGTTTAGACAGTGAATTTTAATGTTTAAAATTCATTACAATAAATTTATTCCAGGAGAAGCACAAAAACCGCAGCAGCATTACCAAACTCATTGTCCCAAGTTAACAAACATGTTACACAACCAAGTACACAAGGTTAATCAGACTCACCTTCCCTCACTGATTTTTGCTTTGTCCCCATGACAGGTGAAGTTCTCGATGTAGCCCAGGCTGCAGTTGATGCGTGCCCAGTCGGGCTGGCACACAGCAATGAAGTGAGGACGCAGTCTGCCTATGGAGTACTTGGCAATGTCTGTCAACGACTGGCTAGCAGCTGCCCCGAAAATGAAGGTCCCAATGGCTTTGTAAATAGTGGCTATGTAGTTATTTCTGACAAATGAATTTGAGTGCAAATTATTATAAAAGACCGAGAGAGTCTCTCCTAGGATTATCTGAAAGAGAAATAAGGACAACGAGTTAAAGATAATAACTTTAAAAGAGAAGTATTGTGCTATTCTTGTCAATACTCACACTTACAGTTTCAGAATTTTTTTATAAACATCAAGCTGCAAATTTAAGTTTTCCAAGAGTCAGCAGTAACCATGTTCAAACATTATAAACACTTTCACACAGAAGAGAAACACCCTTTTACTTTACCCTACTTCATGTTGAACTTAAATCATATTATATTCAGAATACTTATTAAAACAAAGCCTTCTCAGAATAACATTTAGCCATATAACATGGCATAGCCCCAGTTAGAAACATTTTCTCCCATATAACTTCATTTTACATTGAGTCTTCTTCAACTAACTTCTACTGAGTAAAATTTTTCTAAGCTTGTCAGGTTTTTCATGAAACCAGAAACTATTCTGAAGGGTTGAGACTTTATACCCAGATCTGAAAGGGTTTCAACAAAGAAATTTCCTATTCTTCATGGAAATTAAATCCTTTGGGGACAAAACTAATAAGAGTAGGGAAAGACTGGTCTTACTGAGGTCTTTCCAAAGATTTTTCACCCTACATGTCCAAGGTACATGTATCAAGTGTTGACAAGAAAACAGATCTCGTTTTGTTTTCTTGCAACTTCATCTTTTGCAAAAAGTAAGTTTTTCCTTATGCCAAATACAGAACTATACTCCAGATAATTTGGATATTGAGCCAGATGGTCCCATTCTGTACAGAAAGGATCAATTCACAGAGATGATCAGATGTATGGGGGACTGGATGTATATATGTAAAGTTATTTTGAGAAATCATGTAAAAATTAAAACTATGGCTCCGTCTGTCACTTGAGAGTGCCGGGTCCTGGATCTCAGCAAAGCAGAGCTTTGGTGAATGAAGCCATTACTTATACACTGCTACCCAGGCACACAGTGACAGCTTGTCAGAGGCTTTGCACGTGAAGGCAAAAAGAAAATACTGTCAGATGTGTAACACTGAAGCTTTACACCCTCCACCATGCCCAAACATGGACTGAAGCAGAGAAATATCAGAACATGGATTAAAGCTGAGAAAGTTTTTAGTAAAGTACATAGACACCTAATCCAGAAAGTAACCCCTTAAAGAAGATGGTTGAGCACAAATAGCCAAGACAGGTAAATAATTAATCCCTTTTAAAGAACATTGCTGCAAAACCTGCAAAAAGGTCACTTATCTCAGCTGAGGTAACAAAAAGTAATTGATGTCAGTGCAATTACTACATTGGACAAACATCAAAGAATATCCATCTTCAATAATCTGAGTATGCATCGAGTAAAGGACACCAATATTTGCTTTTACTATCTGACTATGAAGCTGTCTCGACAGAAAACCCTGATTTCACAACTAAAAGATGATCCCTGGTGTTGCAAAAGAAACTTTCTTAGCTAAATATTCATAGGGGCTCAAATGGAGACTGGATTAATTCAAAGGGAATACATCCATTAAAAAACTATATTCAGCAGAGCCTTTTCTGACTCAGGAAGTCCCTGAGCTGCAAATGGCTGGTAGCCAAGTACTGAGGGCAAAACATCAGTCTTTCCATGCTCTGTTCTGTTCTTCCTCACCCAACTGTTTTAAGTGCTTTAGAAATGAGATAAACTATATGGGCTTCAGTTGTGACCAAGCACTGATGCTCTCAGGTAATACTGACTACCAAAGGTAGTAACAGGCTGAAAAAAAAAATAGTCTTATCTTAAAGACAGGATCTTTAGCACAAACCACTCGCCAGTTAACAGAACACACGACCCCTCCCCCCACACAAAATTTCATCTGCTTCAGAAGCATTTCTGTAAGTTTTTGAAGCAGCTTTTCCAAGAAGAGGGAAACTAGGCAAGTCATTGTTTCAATTCTCAGAACATATTTCTACACTTGCGAAAAAAAAAATTCCACCCAAGAGCAAACATGAGCTGCAAGTTGACCTTTATGTTGGAACGTTGATAAAAATCCATGCAGTCCCTGTGCAAGGCAGAGTTAGATTATCGTAATATCTCTCCTGACTTAAATTTTACATTGAGTCCAGAGAAACAGCTGGTCAATAATGAGGATTACATTTAGCTGTGCCTTTTCTTTTTTGGCTCCTAAAAATACTTGGATAAATATTTATACGCCTAAAAATCTTATTTGGCATAAGAAAGTTTTAACCCTGTTCAAAGTGTGGCTCTGATGAACTTGGATGCCACCCAACAGAACCATCAGTGGAGACTGAAGCTTTTTAGCACATCTGGACAGGGATCCTGAGGCCTCTGTTGAAGGGCCATTGAAGGCACTGCACTGCAGTTCCATCAGACTTAGGACATGAAATGGTCAACTGAAGAGGTCCATCTGTCCCCTCTGCTCATGAGGACATGTTCTGCTACTTTTTGCCCTAGCACTAGTATTCTTCCAGGAGCCATTTGCATCCCATGTAGTCAAGCAAAGCTGCTGTTTTCTACCAGGCTAAGGAATTTCACTAGCTGATTCTGGCTCAGACGAGCCACAAGAGGTAGCAACAGACAGGGTAATAGTAGGGCCTCAACTTTTGTCCATACATAGCAAGCTATTAGGTTAACTCAGCTGACAGCATATAATTAAGTATTAGGGATAGAGAGTCACTCTATGCTTGAGACAGTTCAGCTGAGCTAGGAGCTGTGATCAGAGAGAGATCCCAAATTGGTAGTCACAGAGTCAATCTGCCCAGTTCACTGATTTGGTGTGAAGAGGAGGAAAGAAGAAAAGTATCCTGTTTTCAGCCAGGTTAGGTGCAGTATGGAAGTGAGCCCCTGCAGTAATTTAAATACAAATGGGCCCAGAGTTTTATCCTGACCTTCAGGGAAATATCCAGGGAAAAACTCCACACCTACTTGCTCTTTCTATTCTATTTATGCTTTCGATAACACCTCACTGGAAGGCATAATCTTTCTCTCAAATAGGCTAACATCTGTTGTTACTTCCACACACAGAAGTATTCCAAAAGATCTTGTGGCAGACAAAAAACGCTGACTTAATAGGTCATGCACAGTAATATTATGAAAGTAGCAGGTCCTAAAATAAAAACACTTGAGACCCTCACTTACAATACATGAGTATTATTTTCAATAAATATGCCAAGAAGTTTTCACCTTTCAACTATAAGATTAAGCCACCATAGTTCTATGGTATTATTTTCCTGTTCTATAAATCTAGCTGTTTGACTTCAGTTAAAGAAAACCTTTCAGTTATTCTTGCCAGACCACCATTTCTACTGCTTTAGCACCTGGTCTAAGGACATTATTTTAAGGTTGAGAAATCTTACAGAATACAGTTTTGTGAGTCTGTATTATTACCCCTCCCCCCTCTTTCCCACCCCCGCTGAAATCAAAAGCAATGAAGAAAAGTTTAACTTACAACAATTACACTGAATGGAATAATTATTCCTGCTAACAACTTATAAGAAATGGTGTCCTCTTTGTATGGATACCGGATGGATTCATCACTACAGAAAACGCCTCTCTGGAAGGGGATACGTCGTGAACTGAGAATTGCAAAAGGCAAGCCAGCTGGCAAAAAGGAATACAAAATACATTACAAAACCAAAATAAACTGGTGATGATCATACCCCCACATTTCCAAAGAGAAGTGCATAAAGAGGAATAGGCATGCAGGAAGTTAGAAGGTTATGCACTTCCCTTGGCCAATGACTACTGCCTTGACTTTGTAGCTTCCAGGAAGGATTGCTGAATGAAGGAGAGCAGGGCAGGATTCCTCTCATCCTCATGTTTATGGCACTTCAAGTGTGGAAGCATGCCAAAACCGTGACTGAGTAAATAGTTCAGTGACAATCACTGAGGAGCTCAATCTGCTGCTACTGGCACAATTATCAAATATTTCTTTATATTCCAGTGAGCAACAGTTGCCCCTGTACACCTTCTCTGGAAGCTTTACAAGTCAGAAGAGCATAAATTGCATTTCATGAAAGCAGAAAAGGAGGTGTGATTCAGGGAGTGCAAGTGCAGAAGGAGTTTTTGGGAATATGGAGAAAAGGAAATTACACATGCAAGCGATCCCCTCACTTCCTCACACACTGGATAGCCTCCTAGAACAACATGGTCACTTCACAAGCCCTACAGCCTCAAGGCATGGAGATTTTATCCCCACCTCTTCCACCAAAGAGGATGCCTTCGGCTCAATCTAATACCAACAGGGCACAATACTAAGGTGCAGAATGCTGCACGCTGTTGCACATCAAGATAACCACAACACAAAACAAAACTAGTCATTTGAACAGCAAAGGTTTTTTTAAAAAACACGAAATAGGATGCAAATTACCACAAACTAATGGAATCTCATTTCTAAATCCTGTTTCTCCATCCTTAACATACATATAGCATCTGCACAATCTGTTTGTGTACAGATGAATACTCTTGGAAAGAAATGGCTGTATGGAAAACAAGATATGGAGGACTACAAAGAATGGTTAACAAAATAATAGATAATCTTATTTAGCTTAGGCATGTAGAGGCCCGTAGCACAAAAGCCCTTGACTTTATGCTCAAAATTCAGCTGCGTTGCACAAAAAATGCATACTGCTTTAAAGTTACACAACAAAAATTATCTGGGGGAGACACTCCCATCCACCAGTAGGGGATCAGAAAGACAAAAACAGTCTCCATCCTTCCTTCCCAGCAGATATAAATGTTGCTGTAGTCTCAGTTCTCTCCTCAAGACCTCCGTGCCAAGGTACAGCCTACCTCTTCCTTTCCAGATACACAGCTAGCCCCAAATAAGCATGTGCAAATAAAAGTAAAGATGTAAAGAACAGGAGAAAAAGTGAATAAAAAAAGATACCAACCAAACATCAAGAGAACTATTAGGGAAGAGAAGAGACCAAGGATCCTTTCCAATCCTCTCCCCTCTTTACCTCCACCCATGAAGTCCTCCAAACTAAGCCTGTCTCCTGGGACCATCACAAGTGATACAACTGGGATTTCACCAATGGTTTGCTATCAGTTCTGTTCTGCACACCATAAAGTGCTTAAAAGAATACTTCAGTTTGAAAACAAAAGAACAGATAACAAACTAATGGCTCAAAAGGTGAAAATTTCCCTGAAGTGAACTCTGGTGAATGACACAACCTTATTCCTTGATCAGGCAGTTATAGGTCTACCATGTGGGCCCACGAATTCCAGCTAAGCCTATTGCAAAGAGCCATGTACCTTCTGTACTGCTGCAGTCATGAAACCAACAGCATGCAAAACCTCCCCTCCAAAAGTGGCAAAAAAAGACCACTGTCATTGTCAAGAGGGGTTGTTTCCAATTCCATGCCAGCGAGACTACAACTGACACAGCTCTGGAAGCCATCCAAGCACACCAACAAAGCAGAAGGACAGCAGGATGGGCTAAGAGCCAAGCCAGAGCCTCACCAAAACACTGCACTATTCAAGTAACAGCCAGCACGGAGCCTGGGAGCTGGACTCTGCAGTACAGTGCAAAAACACAGCCTTTCCTACTAGGAAAAAATTCCTCTCCCTTTCTCTTAACAGGAAGAATATCAGGGTTTTGAAAAACACTGCAGCCCAGACCTCATTTTTTCCCTCCCCTTGTGTTGGTATTGTGACAGACGTCACGATGCACCATCAACTGCTCAGTATTTAGTTGACTTGTGTCAGGGATGAGGCAGAAGCATGTGCAGCCATGTTGAGGGAAGGTGACTTGTCAACATAATGCTATGGTGTTTCCAACACAATTTATTCTACAAAATATGTAGGGAATGAAAACTTCGTTTGCCTTGCACACATACTAACATCAACATTCAAGACTGAGTATTTAAGAAGAATGTATTGTTTGGATCTCCAAATATAGAGAATTAGGCATACACAGATCAGAGTTTCTTAATTATTTACATGGTTATTTCTTTGGAGTTGGTAGTTTTGATTATCATGGTAAAGCTGTTGTTCACAAAATTAAGTTCAGCCCAAAAAACCCTTATCACAGCTTCAGCACACTGCCACAAACACCTGTGGTTGAAGTCAGATAGTGTCCCTGACATCAAATCGCTAGCTCTGCATCACCCATTTTAAAGACCTGCTCTGTGAATAATGGTGTCATGGTACCTTACTCCTCATTCCCTCTTACCCACACCTGGATGTTTCAGCTTCACAAGGTGAGAGATTAAAAATTTTCAGAATGATGGGGTTATTCAGGGGAGGAGCTTTTTAAAATGTAATTTCCATCTACTAAATCAGAAATAAAAAGCAGCGATGTGTGGATCACAGGAATGAAGTCCCTAATGCAGCGAGGATCAGTGCTCTTCCATGCTGAGCGAAGCTGTTTGAAGTGTGCATGCTCACTCCTCAGCAATATTGCGATTATGATGTAATTACCCTGTAATTGCACCTTCCTGTATCCAGATCATGCAAACAAAATACCAAACAACTCAAGGTTTGTTTTTGTTTTGCTTTGTAAGCAAGTATGAACAGCTAAAATAAAATTATTGTCTTCTCTTTCATAATTTCTTTCCACCTCCTTTACTTTGAGTCTCAGAAGTTCTGGGTATCTACCTGGTAACCATTAAGTAACCCTTAACTGGAAGAGCTATGCACTTAAATACAATACGGCTAATAAACCTAATGTAGTAAACATAACAAAGTTCTTCAGTTTCCCCCAACTGCACAAGAGATGCAAGAAGTAATTCCAGCAGTCATTTATCTTATTGCTGTTCTCAGCACCTTTCAGTGTTAAAAGGATGCATGCTCCATGAAAGCTTTAGAGAAAAGTTTTAATTTCTAAAAAACAGGTTACAGTAAAACTGATCAGATTAACTTAACACTGTTAAACTGTAAACTGAAGTCACAAAACTACAGCATCTGTAATTTACCTCTTGCTCAATCCAAGACAGTCATTAGCCTGAAAAACCATGCCAGTAGGAGCTTTGGATATCTTTTTGGTTAAAGCACTCTCCAATGTCAATACCTAATCCCTCAGAACATGCTCCATGGAGCAGGTTTAATTTGCTTCTTTTTAACACGCATGGATTGACTTCACTACCGTTAGCTGGTGGGAGAGAGGCGAAAAGTAGAAGTCAAACCAGAGGGGCATCAAGTGTTTCTGGCATGTGAAGCCAATAAGAGAACTTTCTCACAATACTGATTTCTGTTCTGTTTTCAATAAATCAGCAAAGTCTGCTTTAGCGGGTTTTCAAGGTGTTTTCATTTCTAAAGTAAAATCAAAAGTATTTCAAATAGATAGCTTAAATACTTTCTGCAGTGGAAGCTTCTCTCCCATTAAGACAATGAAGAGACAGGAAGAAATAGTTTGGCTTTTTCAATACTGCAAGCAGAACACAAGCAGAAGAACTGTCTTGAGTGATTAAGAGGCAAAGCTTCTTACTATATCAAGTACAACAGTGGGGTTTCCCTACAGTTGTGATAGACATGTTACTTTTTCACCCCAACAGATATCATAATTTCAGAAGACAGGAATAAGTTTTTGCATCACAGCAGCAAAGATAACAAATGATATTTGTCTTTATATAGGTATCACTATCACTAGTGTCAATGTCTTTAATTTCGCAGATACAACTGCGGAAAAAATGTTTACTGTAGTATAGGAAGTGGTGTACTTTGACAGTAGATTTATTCACATAAACATATAAAGCAGTTTCTCAAGCAAAAGTAGCAAAGATTTAACAGCAGATCACTGTGAGAAGAAATCCTGCTCATCTGCCACAGTCACGTTGCCACATTCAGTTAAAATATCCTACAAATAACCATTTTGCTCCTAAACAAGCTACAATTTCTAAGCGCAGAGTCTGGCACATTAAAATGGAGAACTAGTTGGGCTCGGTTTTCCCTGAAAGCAGAAGAAATTGGGGAGTTTAAATACTACTTTTAAGTAAGAAGTGGAGACAGCAGAGCAGCAGTAAAGGCTCTCTACTGAATACTTCTCATATGACAATACAAAAAAGCTTCCCTGATGTACACTTCATCTTCTAAGCTAGTTGTAACACAGTGAAGAAATTGCCTAAAGGAAAAATGACCACACATACAAGAGGAGGAATTATAAGGTTGGGAAGAGGTTACCTGTAGGGTAATCTCAAGGATAAAGCCAACAAGCTGGTGTTATGCAGTGCATATACATTCTTAATGAACAACTAGCAGATGTACTGCTGACAGAGCTGGCAATTCTTTGATACAGTGGAAGATCAAGGCCAGCCAGTTCTGCCTGCAAAACAACTCTTAAAGACTGAGGCAAGAGAACATATGGAGATTTGTGCAGTAATGAGTTCAGAGTCATGCATTCGGAGGTTAAACAACTCTGTTGACTTGGGAGCTTGTCAGTTCAAAATAGCAGGGGGAAAACAATGTCTGCGTCCTGTGGTTGTTGTATATCAATATAATAGCATGACCATTAGATAAGTCTTTCCAAAGGCATTAACAGTTTTAACCATTTGACAAGAAATTTCTTCTGAAGCAGTATTCAGTCAGAATTGGCAAATGCATTTTGTTCTAATTCATCTGTCTTAAGGGCAGACAGAGAAGGACTGCTAGGATATATTCCTCATTATCTCAAAAACAAGAGTTTGGTTTTGCATAGATCAGCAGAGCCTAAGGGCTGTAAATCAGCCAAGCACATACGCAGTAAATATCAGAAAAAAGAGCAATACTGATCCAACAAGCAACCAAGAATTAAGGAACTACAAACACAGTTGGTAATAAAGATATAGGGAGAAATATAGATTCTGAAATGTTTCCGTCAGAATACATGGAGTAGAAACACAAGTAGCTCAACTGATAAGACTACGTATTTTAAACAATTACTATACCCTTGTCCAAAAATCTGACTCGTACAGTATAATGGATTAGGCTTCCTCAAACTGGAGCAATTTCTGACTGATTGTGTTAGGTTTTGTCCATAAATATCCTGTACAACACAGGTCTATTTCTTTCCAAATTTCTAATCTTGGTTAGGTTTCTTCACTGGGCATGAAGCTGATCTCTCCACTAAAGCTGACTGTTACCACTCTGAAGAGAGAGAACATCAGATCAGGTACCTCCCTTGAGCTGTCCTTCCCACTCTCCTCAGGAAGGATATCACTTGGCATTTACACACGCTGTATTTCACCATCTACGTTACTGCCATCTTTTGTATTTACTGCTCTGAGTTTCCCTACTTCGCTACCTCACTGCACACGCTGGCTCTCCTCCAGGGCATTTATGACTACACTGAACAGGGCAGACTCCCAGAGAGCTCTACTTGACATCTTCCTTCCTTGCAAAGGACAAGGAGCACTTACTCCTGCTGCTCAAATCTCACAGTTAAGTGAATTATTTGTTCATTTAAGGATGCTTTCTCTAATCTTATGACTATTTCATTTCTTAAGATTTGGTTGAAGTAAACATTTGAATATACACATCTAAATAATGAGATTTTCTTAAAAAACGCTGCTTCAGCCTGAGTTCTCCATCTTCCTGGTTTATCACAGGGATTAGGATAAGAACAGAGGTGTCTGACACCAGAAAACAGTGGTTATGTTTCTGACAAAGTAGCTTCCAACATCTGTGCTTAAGTAGTGGGTAGTAATAACCTTTCTCCAGAGTTCAGAACAAAACATAACAAAGTTAAAAAGATTTTGCTGTCTTCTCTCCCAGCACCTCAAAAAAAGCTGCCACCACTTTTGCGCTGTTATCTACTGCCAACTTCATAGCTGTAGCTTTAAACTAGAAGTGATACCTAGACTAATTTTTTAAAAAACATAAGTGATACTTTGAGGTTTAAGTCTCCTTACGTCAGAAGCTCAGATAGAAAATAGAAGTTAACATTTCTCCCAAATATGCTGTAGGTATTTCACTACTAATTCCATCAGCAAAAACATCCACAGTTTTCATTACAATATTAGAGATACTGCCTGGAAAAACATGTGTTTTGCAAAAGCTTGGTTAAAACTTTTGAGCTGATATTACTGCTCACATTCTGTGAAGGTTGGGTGTGGTGTCACAAACCTCTCTGCAGATTAAGTTAAGACTTAAGCTTCTCCGCAGTATAAGAACAATGCTACTTTCCATTTCTCATAGGAGTTTTAGAGTTTAGGAGAGCACCTACTAAGAAATGAACCGTCACTCCACAGTTCACTAAGATCAATGGTTCCATTTTTTGACATTCAGCTTTCCCCTGAAAAGGTGGGTAAAAACCATCTCTTTGCATGAGCATTTCCTCGCTCAAGGCAGAACAGAAAGAGGTACAATCATGTGAGCCAGATGAAGGGAAATACAGGAGGCAGCACGAAAGTCAACACTCTCTGCCTTACTTTCCCTGTTGCTTGTCTCTGGTTCCTAGTGCAGTTGCTTCCCTTTTTTGACACCCCATCCAGCCTCTGGTCTAAGTCCTGAATGTCAACAGCACATTATTAGTAACTATATGTCAGACTTGAGACAAAGAAAAATCTATGCCATAGACTGTTTGGGTTTGGGTTTTTTCCTTAAATTACAAGACTTCAAATAAGTTGCAACTCCTTCTGTCTACATTTCTCCCTATTCCATTTTACCCTTTTGTATACTCCACTAAATAATACTTTAAAAATCCCTCTATACCAATGTGACTGCTTGGCTTTCTCATAGCTGTGACCAAGCTTCTCTCAGCATTTTAAAATCCCTTGTCTGGAGTTCCTCCCACTGTCAGAATGCCAACTGTCTTACTCAGTTTCATACACTAGGTGCATCCTCCATCACTGGATTAAGAAATGTACCTGAAGGGTGGAGGAAAGTACAGTACAAGTGTACAGGGCTAACAAGCAAGTTGCTACAGTTTATTTACTTAAAATATAACGGCACTTAGTAAGAGTGATTTGTACAAGTAACAGAGGCAAATGGTGCTCCTCAGATCTTTCCTCACCGGATTTCAAACCAAGCCCACCAGAACACCCACACCATGGAAAGGTCAAAAAGTGAAGCCAAAAGCGGGGTGCTGCCACTTCTCTCAGCATCTGTCCCCCACAGCACTGATCTCAGCCAGGAATTACTCATCAATTCAACAACTCACCAAAGTGCATCACCCTGCACATTAAACCTTCACAGAGGAAAACCATGAATTATTATTACTCTGTTGGCTTTAGAAAGAGAACCAAAAAATTAGCAGTTTATTCCTCAGAATAAGGTTGGGTTCAGAGATAATGCTGACCTGTAGTAGTACAATATGAACAGCTAGTATCAAGCAGAACTCATGACAGATTATGAAGTTCAACAGCATTGCCCAAAAAAGTTCCAATGCCATAAATATACCAAAAACCACAATGAAGATAAAACAGGAGCACCTTTTCAAAAAGTTTACCAGGTAAGAGGCAGTCTTGCTCAGAGCATAATAAAACTACTTGCAAGTAACCTGAAACCTAAGAGTCAAGTTGAAGCCCACTCTAGTGTCAAACAACAGTTTAAATTTCAATTAGTTGCAAAACTAACAACAGTGGGTCATAATGCTTTGACACTGCTGAAAAAGTGAAGAGCACATCTACCAATCAACAGTCTTCAATAAGTTTCATTAATCCCCTGGTTTATTAATCTCTATCACAGCAGTAACTACATTTGTCCATGAAGACATACAAAATTAGCTCAGTAAGTGCTTATGTTGGTCAATCTAATAGCTGCTGTCAATAAAAGCTTCCTTTCAAATTGCATCCCTACCATAAACAGCATAAAAGATCTGTTTCTTTTGCCATAAAAGAAATCAGTAAATTGACTCCAAAGTACGATTGTGCTAATCTGTAGGAGGGAAAAGTTTCAGTCAGAACATCATTACACATGGTATAAGCAGACATTGCCAAAAACATTAAGCCTAATGCCTAATAGGTTAAAGCTGGTACAGGAGCAAAGCTACCTAGGTCCCTTCTGGGAAGTCAGCACGCTACTGAGGACGTTTAGCCAAACCAAACCTAGGAATGTTTTGATTTTGCCTTTTTTATTCTTGTTTGAACTACTTGGAAATCAATGTAACCTGACTACCTAAATATCTTTTGAACACGTTCAAGGTGAAGAAATTAAGTCCTACAGGCCCCATCACGATTCCTTCAACCAAAGAAGTTCCGAACAGTAGCACCTATCCCAGAGAAGTAACTTAATCAAAGCTCTGTTTACTAATGAACACTTCCCTGTAAGGAACATCAGCTCTACATTACTTGTTTTGGTAGCAACAAGCTGTGGAGAACTACTTAGCTTCCCAGAAACTTAGTGCAGCCCTTTGGCTGAGTTAGAAGATCCGAACTCTTCTCTCTACATCAGTCCATCATGTAATAGAAACCTACCAGCAGCTTGTGAGCCTTCAGCTCTGGAACAGAGCTGCCAAGCAAAGCCTTGGCAGGGAACCACAGAAATCCTAGAACAGGGAGCAGACAAAACTCAGCAACTCTCATGTTGCTCTGTTATTCCGCTCCTCTGGTGAGAAGGATGTTTGTTTCAGAGAGGTTTTCCTTGCTCTGTGCTTCTCCCACCCCTAATGTCACCTACCCCTGGAGCTAAAGGAAGCTGCATGAGTGTCACTGAAGGTAGCAGTCTGAAGAAACAAGAAGACTGGAGGAAAAGAAAATCAATTTGGAGGTGAAGTTACCAGAAAAGCCCAACCGAACAGGACATCTACAAATAGACATGGTTGGACCTCACTGGAAGAGAAAAGACATTGACATTCATTTGTCATTTATACTTGAAAATGTTGGTCTCATGCAGACAACTGAAGACCAAAAATGCCAGTCCAAGTACATTTCCAAATACTCCTAGAGCTGCAAGCCATGGACACCAACACCTAGTCATGGCTTTTAAATTACACAGAATTACACTCTAAATATATCTAAAAGACTTGGTAAGAGAAGTATCAGAAAGATCTTCTGGGCTTCCTTAAACGTCAGATATAATGAATGTGTGCTGCTCTGGACATTGGCCTAGCGATCTAGAGAGATTCAGTCTTCTAGACCACTACCAAGACTCGTTTGACCCTCAATCTCAAAAAATTCTAATACAAAAACTGTGGTTCCCATCCGGACAAAGAGAACTACTTGGAAAATTGAGAAGCATCATACTATGAAGTGGCACTTGGAAAAGAATAAACATTAATTTCTCAGACATTTTATTTCCTGATAAAAGGTGGCAATGGCAACAGAAATGGTTCAGAGCCACAAACAGAATTACGATTCCTAAGGGCATTCTTTTATTTTTCCTTTTTTTAAGATTCCCAAGTTTCTAGCACATCTTGTAAATCTTCATAAAATGTCATAAAAACAAATCCATGTTCATGCAGCCTAGTTTCTTTTATGCATATGAGACTTAATAAAATATCTATGCATGTTTTGGGTTTGGGTTTTTTTCTCATTGAAGTTTTTTTATATTCCATTATGGGCCTACCCCAACAAGACCTTTTAGTAGTATTATTATTATTATTATTATTATTGTTATATAGCAAGATGTTCAGGCCATTTCTTACTACACTTTTAAGACAAGCAGGCCCATAGTGCAGCAAGGGGCATATGCATAAAAAGAGTCTTACCACTTAGGAATAAGTATCATGTTTGAGGTAGTCTGATTGGGGAAGAAAAGTCTGTACAAAAGTGTAATTTATTAACTCTAGATCAAATTTTTGTCATCAATTCTTTCATTGAGGATTCTGTCCCTTTCAGTAAAGTCTCATGTCAGGATAACAATTTTTACTAGATGTGGGATAATCAGAGTTATTGCCCAGAAGTCTTTCATGAGTGAAGTGTATTCCTGTTGAGGATATTGAGTCTGCAAGACACTACTTCCAAAAACTTAAACTGCCTTGGAAGAAGGCTCAAGCCTCCAGGGAGCCAGATCAAAACAAAAAACATTCTGAATTCAAATTCCCAGACTGATCAACTTTCCCTGCCCATTTTGAATAAAGGCAATCTTGAAGACAGAAACCATTCAACTGGAACCCACTTTGAATTCCGGAAGCTGTAATATCCCATGTCTCATACTGTCTAGCTGTACAGCTTACCCTAGCCCTTAGTTTTCCCTTAGGCTGTGGAAGATTTTTCACCTCTTGCATGGGACTAAAGAGCTCTCTAAATCTAAAACTGAGATTAAGAGAGCCAGGTTAACATGTTAACTACACTGAGCAGCTGCTTTAAGGTTTGGAAAATGTACAGACTGAAAAGCAAATTATCTGGTTAGATTGTATTGTAACAACTACAAGTGCTCTAGAATTTTTTTTTTAAACCTCTCAGCATGGAGACTAGAAGTGATTGTTCCAATTATAAACTCCAGCCCCCTGCACAAAGACAAGCAATGAAAATCCATGGTGTGATTCCTACAAAAGTATCATAGCAGAAAAATACCAGAATAGACTGGAATTACTGACACATCTAATTTTAAGCTGTAAATTTCACTACAAAGGTTATCTAAAACTATAATAGTCCGTACCACTCTTTAAATGTTCAGACTTTCATGTGAATTAGCTCTAAGTCAGATGTTTCTCCATGGCTTTAGAGACAGGAAAAAACACACTTTCAATTGACTTTATATTACAGTAACAACTTCAAATCTAAAAATGAAGGATAATAAAAAAATCAAGCAATTCAACAGATTATTGGACTGCAGCTAGAACATTTCTTTAAAAGTCCAAAAGTGCACAGAGCTGCAATTGTTAGTTCACCTGTTCCAAGGTACAGGTGTTAGTTCACCTGCATCAATCAAGGTACACAGGAAACCTACCAGAAAATAAATTTTCCCAGAGGTGTGCTGAAGGTATATGTACTTGTCAAAGTGACAAACTTTTCTGAAAAGTGAAACTATACTAGTGATAACTTGTTTTGTCAAACTCCTGTTTATTGCACAAGTCTAATGGAAGCTTTAATAAATAAGCCCTAAAGGGAAAACCAGAGTAATACATGTAGAAATTCTGCAGGTAGCTGTTCACTTGTTTTAAATGACTGCCTTCCATATTTAAACCACTTCATATACTTCCTACTGATTAATTCAGCTTATACATTTGTCCGATAATAAAATATTATCATCGGCTTTCATACGGCTTGGTCAAGCACTGTAGGCAGAAACAAGATGTAGCTTCAGGTTCAAGACTATTCTGCACCATTAAATTTTGATTCCCTAAATCAGCTCAAACTTTACTAAAAACTAGGATATAAGCAGGCTTAAAATATTGTTAGAAAAACCTACTGAAGAATTAAATTGTTCTTTGTCAAAATCATGTGGTCTTTAAAACACTGAGCCTCTTTTCTACAAGCAATTAGATTTTCAGTCTGTATCTCATTTTATCCCACTCTTCTTTAAAGAGTACTTTCATTACCTCCAAGCCTAGAAAAAGCTTCTGAGTCAAAATGAGACTTCTTTTCGGAGAAAGTACATGGAAGCAACAGTCACCAGCTATAGGTGTGTGCACTGCATTACAGTGCCAAGTATTAACATCACAAGTGTTTAAGTTACCAGACTAACCCATTCTGTACAAGAGATGTAATCATTCCATAACATAATTTTGGAAGACATTTTTCCTCTCTAGTGATAAAAGCCTAGTCTAAATACATTTTTTTTCCTGTTCCTAAAACAAATGAAATTAGCAACACTAGCAGTTAGAGATTAGTTCCAGATTTTCTGTGCAAACAAAGTACCAACAGCACCTTTCACATGCATACGACTATACATATATGGGATTTTGCCTATATTGACTTGTCTTCAACTCGTTTACAGTGCTGAGCTCTTGGAAGGCATACATTTTACTCCCATCACCAAAGCTCCCTATATATTAGCTACTTACAGAGAAAATGGGCAGGGTGAACCCCACTGTGTAGAGGACAGTGGATGTGATGGTACTGTCATGGAACGGATACTTGATGCTGTCATCATTACAGAAAAAGCCTCTCTGATACGGTTTTATTTTGGCCAAGTTTAGAACACCAAGGGGTAAGCCAGCTGTTGGGGGAAGGAAAACAAAAAACAAAAACAAGAAATACATGTGGTTAAATCAAAAAAAAAATCATTTTTAAACATGCATGGAGGAAGCTACCAAACATGCATAACTCAAGTTTCCTAAGTATCATGCAATGCACACACTTACCAAATCCTGTTTATAGACATTTCTCTTTTAGAAGACTACTTCAGAAAGACTCTGAGGTTCCCCATCGTACAGATGTTAAAAAAAATACAAAGTTCAACGTCTTCCATCCATAAGGCAAATTGCCACTGAACCACACTGAACTGAGATTACATTCAAGAAAAAGCCTTTGCCCTCACATGACTACATATTTATTGAGGGCAGGTAGCCTTTTGTCCCCTCTCCCTTTGCCACTATCCCATGACCTTGGCTTGCATCTGATTTGCCAGCCTTGTTCTACACACTATAATGTGGTCAGTGTTTACAGGTAAGACAAAAAATAGACACAGATTTTGCCATGGTTGGGGCGTTAAAGATTTCATGCAAGTAGTTTTCAGGCAGGTAATGGGAACAAGAGAACTGCAGGGACACCAATGGACACTTTGAATGGATTGCATCTCCAGGTAATGAGATTATACCTTAAGATGGCATTTACACAGCTTTTGTACACTTTGTAAGATTTCTGCATGAAAATATACAAGTTATTAACATGGCAGCTGAGATCTGGGTAGAAATTACAGCTCTCAGAATTTACACACTCTGATATATTACCAATTCCCTCCGCTACAAGTTAACTTGCACTATACTGACAGTCACGCCAAAGAAGCCATCAAGACTTCTGACAATTATATTCAGGTCTAACTTATTTCTGATAAGAACCACCTGCCATGGAATACACATTTGCAGCAGCAATAACCTCAGGAAATCCAACTTTTTCTTTTTTATTCTACTTTCTCATAGAATCAGTATGGCTGGAAAGGACCTCCAAGATCATCAAGTCCAGCCTTCAACCAAATAACACCATGTACATTCTCCCCCTCTCCTTTGATCAACTGAGCAAGCGATAGAGTAAAGTGGTTAAATTACATAATGCTGAATCCCCAAACAAAACAAAAAGTAAATTTTGTTTTAAAACATGGTAAAAAAGGGCAAATAACTTTGTATTTTCCCCAACATCCATGTAATTATATGCAATTCTGCAAATAGACACTCTATGTGTAAATTGGAGGGTGAGTGTAATTACTGAAGCAGAAAAGACTACTCAGTATATAAACAACCTGCTATACTGAGAACAAAAAACATTTCAAAGAAGTTAACATGATGAGTGATTGCTTTGATTTCTGGTGACACCTGTTGACTACCAGGTAAGTAGCTTAAAGGTGTTTTAAGTAAGCCTGTTTCTATATACCTCATTGGAAGAAAAGACATCAAGTGTGAAACAGTAGGAACAGAGTTATAAATCCTGGCCCCTTCTTTGGGCTGCTGAGTTGCAGTGCCAAGGTTTGTGAAGTGCATATTGAAACTGTACATGGTTGGTAGCACCCCAGCCTTCAACTCCTCTTCTGAGAAAATAGGTATGGTCACAGAAAGCAGTTTGGGAGTAATTTAAGTCCTCTTACGGAGCAGAGGGGCATTTTTTTCACAAATCATCTGAAATATGAAAACTGTCACTTACTGATGCTTACCATCCCATATAGAAAAAGTGAACCAAAATACAAGTGGCATCAAGATTATTCAACTCCAAGCACAAAGTTTTTCATGAAGCAGCATGGTAAACCATTGAATCAACTACAATCTCAAAGGTCTCTCTCCTTCCTTCTGTTCTAATGACTGAGGAAAGAGCTAAAGCTTGACCAAGCACAAGTGGCAGACAGAAGCAGATGAAACAGAATTGCAGCCTTTCAAACACGAAGTGGGCCACACTGCAGAACTCAGAAAGTTCACTCTGACCAAAGGGCACTGCTGTATGTTCGCATGCCTGGAGCCAAGTTTCAGCTACTCTTAAGGCCACGGCAAGATTGCACTAACATAAATTAAGAGTCCATGCTTCCTGGAGTGGTAATCCCATTACCTATTTGGTACAATCATATCTTCTCAAACAGGTCACCAGATTCTCACACATGGAATATCACATGCTCATGATTAACTTAAGCAGCAGCTCATGTTTTGCAAAAGTGAACTATTTCACAGACATAAATATCTGTTTTCCAAGAAAAGCTGCTAAAATCTAATATCAAGAACTATAACACATAATGAGCTTTCAACCTGGAAAGGGGGGAAAATGAAAAGCAGCAAATAAAGGGGTCAGATGAGAACAGTTTCAAAGGGACTGCAAAATTCATCTATATAGTCTACATTTAAAAAATACAAAAAAAAGGAAGTTGGTTACACGTCTTACACTAACTGTCGATTTCCATTTTTTTCATTACTGTTAAATTCTTACTGCAATCTAAACGATGCATTGCCTTCCAACAGTGGACCAGAAGACTTTGTCAAGTGATATTCAGTTGATCATTAACCTGTCCCAAATAGTGCTAGCATTTTTATTGTTGCTCATTTTACAGGGAGGAAAGACAAGACTTGGTACATGTAAGCAAACAGTCCTGAACTTTTCACTGTAAGCAGATAAAAACCCCACCACTAATGTACATAACAGGCCAGTATTGCCTTCAGAAGTGCCAAGCATCTCCATGTCCTTCAGGCATGCTGAACTTCTGAGGAATGTATTTATGTTCAATCTCATTAGCTTCTACAAACTGGAGCAAAGAGTGACCAAGATCTCGTGCAAGATCACCAGGCTAAAAGGCAATCTTGTGGAGCAGCCCTCATGCCTTATCCTCTCCACAGTATCCCTTCTCTTCCTTTTCCCCCAGCCAGTACCAGGAGTAACCTCAAGGTGCTCTTATGAACTAGGTAGCTTTATACCTTAAGGGATCATAATGGCTTACTTGTTATTCATGTCCTATAAAGCACAATCTTCAGCTGTAAAAAAGGACTATTACTTGAAGTCACCCATCATTCAGACTGGAACATCTCAGAAGGGGAGTTTATCTATTTTCTGGTATAATTTATGCAGCTAATCTTGTCAAGAACTAGTGACCAACAGATTCTGGGCCGTTTTGCTAGGTAGTAGCAAGAAACAGACAGCAGTCCTCTGATCTTTCTCTCCCCATTATTTTAAAAGAGAAAACAACCTGGTCACTCTGGTGCTTCGTAATTGTTACAAAAGGACACACTTCTGCAATGCTCACAAAAACAGACTCTAGCAAACCCACAGACCAGACTGGAGGGGGCTTGGAGCAACCTGGTCCAGTGGAAGGTGTTCCTGGCAATGGTAGGCATGTTGGAACGAGACAATCTTTAAGATCGCCTCCACCCAAAATATCCTATGGTTTTATAACCCTGAAAGCTAGAGAAGTAGTAACAAAGTTGAATAGGAAAAGAGACTGCAAAGATTTGAAGCCTTTGCCTATGAAAGAAAAGTAAACAAGCTTCATACACATGAACAAGAAAAAAAGCAAACAGGGTAAAGAGGGAGACAAAGGCAGGAATGATGCTTGAATTACTGAGCAGGGATTGCAGGGAAGGAACAGACTTAAGTTTTTTGGGCTAGAACTGTAGGAACAAGGCACCACACATTTGTACAGAGTGAGGCTAAACTAGTTACATGAGGTATACTGAGCTCACAAGGAGTTTCCAACTCTAACTTGTAGGTCCAAGCCAGTTGCAGTGTAGTTTCCGCTGATCACCTATAGTAATTCACAGTAATATACACAGCCTTCAGGAACTATTTGATCACATCTGGCTGGATGACATAACCTGACAAATGCCTGTAAGAAAGGGAGGAAGGAAGTAAGGGAAGTCCAGGCTGGGAGAATAGAGAGGAAGCCCCTGTGAGAATGGTCCTCCACCCAGAGAAAAAGAATGTTAAAATAAAAACCAGTACCCAAGAGGAGAAAGTGAAGTTTTTTTCTTCCCCAAAGGAAGTCTGTTTAATCAAAAAATGTTGATTTGCTATATTTTTAGTGGTTTTTTAAAGACTAAACCAAAAAAATAATTTAAGTTTCACAGTTTATCCTACAAGTGGAAGTGATGGCTGCCAATCTACCGTCTTTTTACAATGTGTGCAACACTGCACTACTCTTCTGATCTGTGGCATTTACCACACCAGTAATTTTAGAGCCAGATGCTTAAGCCTGGAGGCCTAAGAATTGTCAAGATTCTGACTCTCAGGTGTCCACGTAGCTTTGGCAGCAAGCTGCCTGTTTTTCTTAAACAGCAGAAAAGAATTTACAGCCGAATTAGTGTCTTTTACAGCAGTTGCCATAAATATTTAAGACCAGCAAAGAATATTATTGTTTTATGTCTAAAAAGAAAGAAACTCTTAAAGTTTCTAACCCCTTCAGTGATACTGTACTATCTAGCTCTCAGATGCGGTGCTCACAAAACTTGGCTCGGCTTTCAAGAGCAACCCAGCACAACATCATAGACTGTCCTGTCCTTCTCCCACCTCTGGCCACCCCCCACTACCCCTTTCTTGCCTTAGCATCAGTTTCCACACCAGCCTGTCCAAAAAGACAAGGCCATGCCCACACAACACAGGCTTTTCAGAGGCACTTGCTCATCTGGCCAACTGTATTACTGAAAGAGCTGGCTTAAAGGACAGAGGAGGAACATGTAGCCAAGGGTGTGGAATAAAGGTCAAGGACAGAGTGGGACAGATCAGCTTCAACACCTCATGAAGCTGCATCTTGATCAGTGGTGCTTTCTTCCCCACAATTTTAAATAGTACAAAGGAATGCAGTGTATTTTGTAAACGCACCTTCATTAACACACTTGGCCTCCTTATCTGTGGAAGTGACTGAATCTCCACTTGAGGCTCTGCACAGTCTTAAACTCATGCTGAATTGCTGTTTCAAGTCCTCTAAGGCAATATGACTCTGTACTCCTATCTGGTCCTCAATCAGGAAGTTCCCTTCAACAAAACAAATGAATATCTAGGAACTGGGAGAAAGGCAGTTACCCTTAAGGGACACTACAGCAAATGAGAACATTCTAGCTTGATTATTAACCAAAGTTGTTTCTTCATGCTGCAATGAACTCACAAGTAAGTGTTAATTAAGAGAACCTGAACTGGACTAACCTGAGACTGAGAAGAACTTTTATGTTGCTCTACATCGACCCTGAAAAATGTGATCAATACATTCCGCACTTGATATGCTGACAAAGTCAGCTTCAGGTTTTGTAAAGAAATACACAATTTACAGTTCAGTTAGGGAGTGTCAAACAATAATTCTAGCTGTACCGGAGAAATAATGAAATAATCTCCACAAAACACCTCAAATTATATCCTCAAAACAGATCAGCTACTTTTTACAGCCTACATTCTTATTAGACAGATGATGCTGTTAATAATCCCACAGAGTCATTATTTCAGCTATAACACCTACACAGCTGTTAATTACTACAGAGAACAAGAGAGAATTTGTTCTCCTACTCTTACTACATGTATTTTTGCTTTTATTTTCAGACAGGACAACCGTGTTTGCTTTGCTGTTCATTTTTCAGTGTACAGTCTGGGGTGAGGAAGTAGGCAAGAGATTTAAAGAAAGTCAGGTCAACCTCATGCTACTGGAGAGACTTGGGAAACATCTGTAAAATATACTGCTCTCTGAAGAAAAGGAGACGGGCTGAAATTCTTTTTCTATGAACAGAAAAGAGAAAGAATCAACACCTTTTAAGACTGGAGGGAATACAAAAAACTACCAAGAGGAAGAAGAGATTAAAATAATGACAAAGCATTTAGACTTTTGACAACTAGAGGTAAGGAACATACAGGAGAAAAATCAGTGCACGTTTTATCTGCAGTAGCCGAGACAAGTGGGTAACCCACAACTTACCTCCTAGCCAGTTTAAAGAACTTTATCTTACTTTTCTACACTAAGGAATGTGAAGTATTTCTGATACCAGCAAACTGATTGTTCTGATAATGCCAGAAGCTGTGATAGGCTTCAGTAAACAGGATACATGTATTTAAAAGCATGCACAACATTCTAAACTCTCCTACTATTCTACTTGCAACTTTATGCTACTTACATTTTTATTTGTCCTCTGATCTATGACTTGGCCAGCAGAGAACCCAGATCAGCAATTGAGCAAGTTCCTCACCACTTTTTGTTATGCCAGGCAAGGGTGATGGAGGCAGGAAGCAAAGCAAAACTTCCTCTGAGCTGGAACAGCCTCAACACAAGCATGCAATTTCTAGTCCAGTCATTTACTTAGACAGAACTACATCATATTCCAGTTTCTCTGCATTTGACAGACTACTACATGGGAGCACTAGTTCAGTTATCTATAGTCCCAATACATTAGAACATGTCAAAACACTTGTTTAAAAACATTAGCATGGGCAAGTGTATTCTCCCTTATACCACGTTTCAATTTAAAATTTTGACTTTTAAAAGCAGTAAGTACATGTTACTCTAAAACTCATGAAATTGTCTCTCCTGTGAGCACTTACAGAAGCGCAAACGCGAATTAAAAAATGCAGAAACAAGACAGTCATATATCCTACACTGCTCTATTACTTAGAGAACCATACACGAGACAAGTGAGCCAACTGCAGGTCGCAAGCAAAGGCTCTGCTCCAGTCGTGGGGAAGAGAAGGCTGAAACTGGCCCAGGGATGGACACACACCTGGAAGTCATCAGCAGTTCACTCAGTGCAGCAGAGGCCAACTGCCCCATTACTGACAGGCCTGAAAACATTAAGGATCCCCAGACTAACAGCTGAAAGACACTGCGGGGGGCAGAGGCAGAGCGAGGATGGAACAGGAGAAGCCAGCAGTTCTTTGTATTGCAGTGCTGCTCAAGGAGTGGGGAAGAATTACTGGCTGCAGCCAGAGTAAACAAGGGTGACTTCTTCCACTATAACCCCTCCTGTGTAGGGGAAATTAAATATTTCATCACTGCTTGCATTATGTGCTCAGCATTAAACTCAGTTAAAGGCTTTGATGGTACTGTATAGAGAATTAAAAACAATGTACATGCCTCCAAAGATGTAAATTTCTGCACACAATCTACCTAAATCACCGAGCTTACAGACCAGGAGAGCAACACAGACAAAGAAACAGAACTGTCAAGGTCAGCTGCTGGCAAGATAGGGAGGGATTTATTCTTTTTAATGTAGGTGACATCGACTCTGAATGTCATGCAAGGCTACTTCACTTTCAAACTCCAGAAGTTGTAACTATTTTCCCATTTTAATCATTGTTTTGTGGGAATGCACAACAGGAGGCTTTCAGAGTATTTCACCTATAACTACACACCCTAACTTGAAACACCATTCAGTCTCTAGAAATATAATAGGCAATTAGTTGTCAGGAACGTAAATGCTCATTTTCCAATGAGTCCTACAAGCACAGTAGTATTTTATTTAAACAGTCTTTAACAAAGTCGGCAGTGGTACAGAGGCACTTCAGAATTTCCATGACATTGTATACCCTGTCATATACCACAATGTCACTTTACATTGTACACACTGCTGCATGCCACCATGTTTCAGAGAACAGAACTTCTTTTTCATGTTAGACAGAAGTTTGTAGGGTCTAATGGTACATTGTAAGAACATAAACCCTATAGAAAGCTCAATCTAAACATATTTTAAAAGGAAAAGTGACTCTACCCTATATATTCTTGAGCTATCAGAGCAGTTTTGTTTCGTACTGATTCAAGAGACTGCCCAAAAAGTCTATTACTTCAGAATATGGAAAAAATATTTGTACAACATTGCTCTTGACACTTGAGTACAATGAATAATGCCACAGCACAGAAAGCCTTACAGTAGTCATAATAAGACCAGGTGCTGTTTTCCATTTGTAGTAAAAGTTATCAGCATTAGATTTGTGATCTCAGTTTCTATGTACTAAGGTATAGCATTTTCTAGTGTTGATGATTGGACTCCTACGTTTAAAGAGGAGATGGGAAGAATGAAAAGAGTCTGCAAGCAGAAATAGTGACCTGACTTCCATTCCCAGGATCTCCACTAGTGTTAGACCCAACCATCACACTGGCTTGGAGTATTTTAACTGAATACTAGTACTGCAGCATAGGCTTACCTAACGACACAAAATGGAAGCCTTAATTCCCACAAGTCAGCAAAAAACTACAAAAAGCTCACTCAAAGGAACACCAAGGAAAGCAGACACTAAGTAAAATAATGACTAAGATGATTTTTGGAATTTAATAGAGAATAGTTTCTGACCATTTGACAAGCTCAATCTCACTGTCTGCCTCCTGTATCCCTTAAGGGCCATATATGCTCCCCATTATCCTGCTGCACATCAGAAGTTTCCCCTGGTTATAATTAGCAGTTTATTCTCTCAGGTCTCCCCACCACCAGCTTCCAAAACCCCCCTTCAGCTTAAGCTAAGTCTAGTTCACTGCCCTTCCACGTCTCTTGCTTAGTTTCAGCAATTTAGTAATCTATGACTTTTCTGCAATTACAGAACTAAATTAAATGGACAAAAATGCACTAATATTAATTTGAGGTAAAAATGTCACTGTATTCTAAGAGAGGCAGAAGCCACCTGAGATGCTAAAATTTGATACATAATTTCTTCTACACTAAGGCAAAAACTGAGCATAATTCCTGTTTGGTACAGTTTTCTCCTTTCCTGGGAAAGAGATCACCTAAAAAAATGTGACCCTTCTTCTATACCAGGCATGTCTAGATAACAAATTGAAGCTACCTTATGAGATCCAAGGAAACCCCATATAGCTCCTCTGAAACCCGTATACTTAGCAGAGGCAGACAAAGGAGAGGAGGCACTAGGCTATGTCTAGCAAAATTCATTGTTTCATCAGCAGCATCACAGAAATAAGGGTGTAGTGATACGGCTCATCCATACCTTCGGTGTCATTTAGCAGCATCTCACTGATAGACATTCCAAGATGGGTGTCCTGATATGACATATCTGTGTTTTTAATTTAAAATTTTAAAAATCCTTCGTTTTCCTGCTGCCAAATATCAAGACGCCACATGAATGAGAGATGCAAAAACTGAGTTGAAGTACAATACAAGTAAAATTTAAGTGCCTTCACAAACTTCTGAGTCAGTCTGCTTCTTGGTCACAGATTTTAACGACGAATCAGTAAAGTCTGTAAAAGAGCAAGAGGAACCTATTCTTGTACTGGTCATTTCCTCTAACTCAGTGTGATAATGGAAAGAGTGTTTGGTAAGTGCACCAGAAAGTTTCAGCGCTATCTTTCTATATCATATTTTGCTAAAGAAGCTTATTTGGGCATATCTTTGGCTTCCACACAAACAAGCAGTCTTGATTTTCACAGCTGTATCTGACTGTATGAGAAGGATTAATGTGCCAGAGAATCTGGCAAAAAAGGAGAGTCAAAAACACAATGCAGGTTTATCAATAGACAGTTTTAGTTCGGTAACTTTGAGATCAGTCTCATAACTTGAAAAAGGAAAATTCCTCCCAGAAAGTGGGTCAACTCATTAGTAGTCAATTATTAAACAAGAAGAGACAGGCATCAGAACCTTAATATAAGCAGGACAATTTCTGTAGTTTTAAAATTGCAGGATTGAACTATTCTGGCTGGAAAATTGCTTACAAGTCTACCCACAGGCAGGACTAAGAAATCTATTGCTACAGCTGAAGTGAGTATCCACTCTAGCGGAAGGTGTCCCTATCCATGACAGGTGGGGCTGGAACTACACAGTCTTTAAGGTCCCTTCCAACACATACTATGATTCTATGACTAGTGTTTCCTGATGTAGTGGCAATAATAGAGTTTGAAAAAACAGTTTCAGAAAGTATCCTAAGGAAATCTTGTTTCTTCAAAATAGCTTTAAATGGTTTTAATTCTTGTCATAAAACTAGTTGTTTGCTAGTCATCCATTATCTGAATATCTCGCGTTTGTAGATTTTTCAGCTGTTTTCAATCAACTATTTTACCTGAACGAAACCTAAGAATTACGAGCTTCTTTTGCAGGATAGGCGATAAGGAAGAGAAGCACCCCCACCAAACCAAGCAGATATAGCAATAAATCAAGCTCATTTTAAAGCCATATTTCTGTGGGTGACATATCTTGCCAATAGGTTTCCATGCAATTCTGTTCAGCACTTTCTTTTTTTTTCTCTTCATCCAAGGTGAGTTTGTTTTAATTCTCCTGCACTAATTCTGGAAAGAGGATTATCAGTTGTTGGGGATAGTAAATCCAAGTCAGTTGGCAGGCTACAAGGCTCAAGCTCTCTTCTCATTGGGTACTTTCAAGAGTTGGGTCACCTCTTTGTGCTACCTGCCTTCCACTACTCCAGCACAGTCACAGATGATAGATAGAGGATTATCACAGCTTTATCCTCTCATCAGCATCTGGTCAGCAACAGTGCTCCTACATAAAACTATGCAGTAGCAGGCAACCAGTAATCAACTCTGTATTTACCCCCATCAGGGCTGTGATTGTGCAGCCTTCAGACCAAGCTGCTTTCAGTCAGTATGAGTTCATACTGCCCAACTCTTTAAAACCAGGAGGCATGTTGCATCAGCTCAGTACAGCATAAACAAGCACTCAAGCACTATAGAAGGGATGCAGGAATTCTTCAGCTATGAGAGATCAGCTATTTTATAATTTAACTGTAGTGTGATACTTAATTTTTTACAGAAAATGTCAGAAGCCCCTTCCCCTCCCCTTCCTTATACAAAGGTCACCGCCCTCATGTAAGAAAGCTGCAAGAACCCTTCTGACTGTTTAAGGCTAAGGAAAAAAAATCACCAGGACTCAAGCAGCTCGTAAGGAACCCAAGCGCTGATAAGCATCTTGCTCTACTATGCCAAGAGAAAAGCATATAGTCCTGAGTTCACAATTTGGCTCTTGGGAAGGCACTGGAAGGTAAACTAGGATTCACTCATTGCTGTAAAAAAGTAAGTGTAAGAACTTCTGGTGTTGAGTCAAAAGTTAGTACAAGATACACAACAGCAAAAGCTGGCAGTACAAGAACCAGGCTGCTGACTTTGAAAAAGTGTTCATTAACTAACTGAACTCTTACCTAAAGTTTTTCTGTAGGCTTCTGATCAAGAAGCAGAAAGTCTCTGATGGAGTATCTTTCTTTATGTGGGGGAAATTTAAAAGTGACTGTGCAAAGAAAGCACAGTAGGAGAGGAAAGATTCTCCCAGTTTCAGGTAACAGCTATGTTTCCAATTAACTGAGTGTCAACTTAATGAGTACCATGCCACGGTACCTGGTGGATAGTGTCACTGAAGACAAACTGCTCTCCGACATGTACCTGTTACAGCTTTACAATGTATTCATGCACTAGAAAAAGTATTTAGCACCCACATGATGTGGAAAATAAGAACGGTGACACATATGTCAGTGAGTCACAAATAACAGCGGAGGAGGTTTTATTTGAACTAGGGCAATCAGGAAGTGCTAACCCACACAGAAGGAGCCTTCCTGGACTGAACAGCAATACCTTAATTGTCACCGAGACTGCAGCCTCCAGTGATAGCACGAATAAACACTCCCAAGAGAGAAGAACAGCACTGAAAGCAAAAACACCGTGCAGGGTGTGCAGGGTGGTCCAGCCACCTCACCGCCACATACTGCAAAAGCGACCTCACTGTGTCCTGTACACACCTATATGCATCTGATGTTTAGCACGTTGTCATGTATCACAAAACATTCCAGCAGTCTTCAAACCACAAGCTGAAAGTGATGTGAGCATTTACTGTTTCTGGGTTCAGTTCGCATGTCCTTCTGTTTGGAAGGACTGGAAGTCCTTCCCTTACTCAGAAGTAGTTTCATGACAAAAAAAAAATAATCATAACATACAAGTAAGGCTGCCATAGTCTCACCTTCCCCACAGTCACAGGGTAGGACACAGAGAGGAAGAAAAAAGATGAATTTCCTACACGAACATAACTATATTTCACAGTAGTTTTAAATTTAAGTAATTCTTTACTATTTCCTATATATTGCAGAAAAGTGAATCAGAACAGAAAGGGTTGAATTCTTTAGAAGGCTGCAGTTTTTCTAATCTTGGGTTGGACATATTTTTGCATTACACCAGCAATCACATATTGACAAGTACACTCCCTAATTACTTATAATAGCTTGTCACTAATTGCATAGTGAGGCAAGGGAATAAAGAAATACGGTTTTGTTGTATTGCACCCCTGCACTCAAGTTAGGCATGAATTTCAACAAGTACAGACCAGAAGAAAGTCATCCCAGAGTTGAGACAGAAAGCGTTTTTCTTATGGCTCCGGTCACCTCTGCAGAGCTTGCTTTAATCTGACTTTGTCTTCGTGAGAGTCTGATCTAAAGACAAACATATTTAGCCGTTCTTCCACTGATTGCATGAATATCGCCATGTGTTTCCCAACTTTGTTCTTTAAGTGTTGTTTACCTGCCTTAATGAAAAAGGAGCCTGATTAGCAATCAAACAATAGACCTGTAAGAGTCTATGAGGCACTATATATATATATATATATGTATATATGTAGTGCCTAATGAAGACACCAGTTGCAAGGTAACTAATTAAGCTATTCTAATAAGCTGTTGTTTTTTGCATGACAATTTGGAAGTGTAATAAACCGTAAGAATCATGCCTCAGTATCTATCTGTGAAAAAATGGTTTTACTACTGTCTAGAATGCCAATCTCTGCCATGCTATATAAAATGTCTCTCTATCAGAAAACCCAGGAGAAAGAGGTAACAGAAGTATGAGGGAGAAAGAAATCCTGCAGTCCAGGCCAGTCGTGCTTTCCAGTGCCAGAAGCAGCTGAGCACTGTCCACTGGAGTGCAGGGAGCAAGGGAGGTGCTGCCTGCAGCACTGCAGAGCTGCATGCGGACATGCAGCACACACACCCAGCACTGCAGATCAGCACACACGGAATGCAGATACAGCCTTCTCGCACTATTTGAGGACAGATACTGCAGAAACCTGCAGCTTTTGCTTTTTTAGACTACAGACTATAAAGCTAGTTTAATGCAGAAACACCAGTGCTATTTTTAGAAGAAGAGAATTATCGTGCTGATAAGAGGGAAGGAGTTCTTTTCTCAGGGCACCAAAGACTGCTTTCCCTGAATTCTCTCTCCTTTAGTGGGAAAAAAGGCAGATGAGGGAAGGACAATTTCTTAAGGACAATTAAAAGAAACTTAGACTCAAGTTTCAGGCAACCAAATTGGTCTAATAATTTAATGTGGGGAGATGTTTTTATCTCCTACATTTTTCCCCTCTCCCCACCTGCTCTCCTCTGATGTCTTTCTTGTTCTCTTACCTCAGGTCTATCTTAAGCATGTCACACCTTTCAATAAACCCATCTAAATCACACACACACACATACATACAAAATCACAGTGTAGCTCTTTTTTCCCTTCCCTTTCTTTTAAAAAACTTATTTTGGGAAAGTTGAAACTGCACAAAAATGGCTTGACTAAAACAGGAGCGAGTAAGTCAGACACAGCCAGAATCACCCACTTCCACTGCAGTGAGTTCATGGGTGCGTCAGATCACTGCAACTTCAAGTGGTATGCTTGGATATCACTTGGGCTTCAAGTCCAACAGTACTGAGACAACGAAATTAACTATTCTTCCCCATCTGCACTTACTTTGGGGAAGGTATAAACAGGAAAAAGAGGAGAAAAAAGAAAAGCTCTGTTTCAAGTGACAAGAGTTACCTTGGAGATTCTGAGTATGCTACTGGTACCCCTTTGTGTGGTAGCATGGACTACCACACCAAGATTGGGAGTTCAGTCCTCAATTGAAACTGGTCTTCCCAGTTGCTAAACCTTCAGTTCTGTTGGAGGCCTCGTGGTCCTCGCAGTGGAGATACTAGGTATAATTTATCCACACGGGCAAGTCACTTTATCTGGGCAGTTACCTCCGTCATCTGAGCAGATACCAAAGTGCACGGGCAGGGGGAAGGGCAGGGGAAAAGTGAGAGTTAAAGTCCACAATCAACAGGAACTATTCTTTTTACAGCAAAAAAATTAAACAGCCCACTCGACACAGGTAAGGCCTGTCCCAGCCACAGGAGAGCCAGGCAGAAGAGGAAGAGAACTTCGTCCTACATCCAGTATCTCTCCCATTCTGCAAATATGTATCTTTTTTGTCTCAGCTAGAGTTTCACCGAAACCTGTAGCTCAATGTGTTTAAAGTTGCAGGTGTCAGGGCACTTCATATTATGCACTGCCTGCATTTTTCAGACTACTAGTAGGAAGTAAACAAGCCCAAGGGAAAACAAAAAGTCTGGCAACCCTCCAGCACACTGAGGCACCAGATAAGTGCATCTGTGATCCAAATGCTACACAGGGTGAGGGGGAGAGAAGGGAAAGGTGTGTAAACTGATATTACACTGCAGAGCAAGGTCAAGAACCCACCTTCCCAGGTCATGGCTTGGAGCAGCAGTAGGAGGAAACCCTCACCCTTTCAGGTGGATAACCCGCAAGTAATATGCTTCTGCAGTCTTACTTTCAGTATATTTTGCTTTCCTTGATTACTCAAGATTACTTACAATGTGCCCATATGCTTCATACAGACCAAATCATATGTATAGGGCAAAATTTTTGTCTAACTATAAAGATTTTGCTATGACAGTTATGGATACAGACAAAACTGCTTCGCTCACCATTAAGACAGCATGAAAGTTTAAGCCTCACAATAGCACAGCTTGATAAAACTCCTGATCTGAATGAAGATTGCTCCCAGTGGATTACATGGATCCACTATCATTTTGCAAAGGTCTCTCTCCTATAACATTACCTCAGAGCAATGCATCATTCATTGTAATTTTGCCTTTTAATGGCATTTTTCTACAGGTACATTGCTATTCAAAGCATCCAGCAAGAGAAAAACGTTGTTCATCATGTTTATACTGATGCTACAAACATCTTCAGCCAAGCAGGAATTAATGAACTAGGGCTGAACACTATCCACTGAACACGACAAGAAAGTGCTTAGATTACTGCAGAACTGACATTATTTGCCCAAGAAGCAAACATCCAAAATCAGCACCTCCTAAGACTGACCGAGAAGTACATCTCTAGAGAGTAAAGACACTTCCCAGGCTCTCAGTACCGAGAGGTGCCACTTCTTTAGGGAGTGAAACTCCCCTTCTCTGATCGGTAACTGACATCATTGCTCCCTACACTGTATCATTACATAAAAGAAGAGAGTTCAGGCAAATTGGCGGGACACGGAGTGGTTTCAACAGAGACTGAAATAGAAGAAACTGAGAATGCGCTGATATTTGGGCTGGCCGAGACAAGCATCGCGGCGCTGTGGCAGTGTGCTGCGGCTGTGTCGGTTCAACCCCTGGCCATCGCCGAGGCACGGCTCCTGCCCCGGTACCCGTCTCTCACTGCTGCACACGGACACGAGGGCGCAGACACCCCGCTCTAATGAACCCCATTTCGCTTCCAGCCTACAGCTACAGCGGCGGTGCAGTGCCACCGAGACCGCGCTCGACCCAGCCCTACAGCGAACCCCTGCTCTGCTGCCAAGCACCATGGTGCCCCTGCAGGACCCTGGATGGATGGATGCGGCGCGTTTCCGTGATGACGGCGCCTTCCAGGACAGAGTCCCGACCCACCCGGGTTAACGAACGCATCCCAGGCTGCAGTTATCTACCAGACATCTACTTCGCCAGCACTGGCTTTTGCCACAACCGGTTTTCATCCGACAGAGGAGGTTAGGGAAGGAAGAGTAAGGACATCAGAGAGAAGAGGGAGTTCCAGATGTCAGAGGATAAGCTGCAGCAGCTCCCTCCCCCCCGGGGCTTTCCCTTCCCCTCCCGGCCCGCGGCAGCGACCAGATCCCCCCCGTGGGGCGCGGGGCGGGAGGCGGGGGAGCGGGCGAGGGGCGGCAGGCACGGCGGGGCTGCGGCGGGGGCTGCGGGCCG